>CAJNJA010017339.1:0-10031 GCA_905231915.1 Symbiodinium necroappetens
GGCTTTAGGGTTCAAGGTTCAGGGTTCAGGCGGCTCTGGGTGTTTCAAGTGTTTATCGTCTTGGGTTTTGATCTCTGTGTGAGTGTATCATGAGTTTGAACGATAAGAGGGGCCGGCTCCAGATTGTGGTCTTTTGTTCAAGGGTTTAGAGAGCAGGGGTTTCGGGTCTAGGGTTTTGGGGTTTAGGGTCTAGAGTGCCCAGATGACTGCATCTTCATCAAGAATGGCAGCGTCTCTGCCACGGGCTGGCTGGCCGCGCAGTTGAAGCACCAGGTTGAAGTGACTTGGCCCTGCACTCTGGCCTTCTTGGTTAAGGCCCTTTAGGGGTTTTCGGTTCAGGGTGTGTAGGGTTTAGGCTTTAGGGTTACTACAAAACCTCCAAACGGGGTATCCGTAGGTTTGGAGTTTAGAGCTCTTGCTTTCACAAGCTGCTGGGCTCAGGGTGTGTAGAGTTTAGGGTTTGGGCTTCAGGATGTTGGGGAGCAAGGGTGGAGGTGGAACATAGGAGACGTGGACTGTACGGGCTTTGGGTTTGGGGCAAGCCAGCAGACCCCCCCTGAGCCCGAAACGCCAAACCCCAACACTCCCCTTCCAGATCCTGTTAAGATACGGACGACACCCTCCCCCAATCCAGCCTCATCGCACCCCCAAACCCCCTCACCCCGAACACCAGCCAACCCCAACCCCACCCACCCCGCCTCTCCCCCGCCCCCACCCCCCTACCCGCCTCCGTCTCGACCCCAGCTTGTGCGGCACCGCCTGCAAAAACTCTCCGTGCCACGGCACATATAGTGCGGCTCGCTTCGGCTCTGCTGCCGAGGTCGTCTGAACCGTGAGGCAGCTCACTATATTGTCGGGCCTCCTACGCCAAGGTGATGAAACTCGGATGCGACTGGTGATTCTGTCGGGGCAATCACGCCCATTTTCGGCTTTGTGCTTCCTGTTGTCTTCGTGTACTGCTGTCGTGCCATCCTGGCCATGGCTGTAAGCAAGCAAACAGCGATATTTAAGAAAGAAGTTGCGATCGGAGACCATCGTCAACGCCTTCTTCCGGAACTGGAAGCTTTGCCTTTTCCCGAGGAGGCGCTGCGTCAGCTCTATTCTGAACTGACGGAGACTTGGGACATCACATCCAAGCTCCAGTCTGTTCCATGGGAATGGGTCATGGCTTGCGAGCTGAGCATGGCTGGGCTTCTCGCGCCGACTGCGTGCCTACAGCCGCAGCAGTCCATCTCGATCTACTCCTTACATGGCTGTTCCTTCTGCTCGACGCAGACGTCTGGTCTTCTCCGAATGTACAAGACACATTGGACGAGGTCGAGCGGGCCGTGAACGCTACACGGGCGGAACAAGCAGCTGCGTGGAGTCGCGAACACCCCCAGGAAGGAAACAGCCCTTTCGCTGGCAAGATCATTTTCTTGGCAGGGCACGAGAGGCCACAGACCCCCCCGATAATAAGTCATGAAAATCTGCTTGCTGGTCCGCCCCCTCAGAGAAGAAGGTCGAAGCATATGAGTCGGACAGGGTGCGGAAGTGTTTCTCATCAACCTCCACAGTCCACTTCCAGACCACGTCGGACATGGGCCACGGCGTCTGCCTCGAGACGTTTCACCTCCTGTCATGCCACGTCTATTGCATGGTGTTTAAGCTTATAAGATTTCACTTGATCCAAGCCCTTCAAAAGTGTGTCCTGGTCCAAGCAAGCCCGGTAGGTGTCCCCAACTGCATCCTCCGACACGCCCGTCATGTGCACCCACTGCGGAATGTCGCGTTCGGCATTGCGACGCAGCGTTACACCAGGATCTGCTTTCTGTATCAAGGTCGGAAAGTGGCGTGAACATGCGATACGGAATTTAGGGATCACGAAACCATGTGTAGCCATCGAGAGTGATTCGACCCCACTTTAGACCGTCAAAAGCTTGAAGCCAAAGCGCGATTCTGGCGGTTCGTTCTGTATGCTTGTGGCAGAGGGAGGATGTATTGAATACGCTTGCAAACGCTCAGCACAAAAATCCATGCGAGTGGATTCAGAAATCCAACACCTCCCATGTGTAGGTGAACCTACTCGTCGAGCCCACGCCGGCCCCGGCGTTGGAGCCCTGCCGCTTACCCGGCACGCATGTTGCGCGCGGCCTACTACCGCCGCCTAATCAGTGTCCTCGTGCAATGTTTCCCAGGAAACTGGAGTACTGTCGACGAGCAGGGGGTCCGCGCCTTCTGCCGGTATATATACCTGGTTGTGGCCTTTTCACGGAGGCAAAAGAAAAGATCCTGGATCCGCACGTTCGACACGGGCAATGGCGGTACATGACTGGCAGCTTCGCATATGACTTTGGCGCTGTAGCTGGGCGGAGAGCCTGCTCCAATTGCAGTCTCAGCAGCAGAAGCTGCAAGTGGGTTCAGATTTCCACCGCAGTGCAATGAAAAAGTGCCAGCAGCTGCAGTTTGAAGGCAACGCATTCGAGATGTCGAAGCAAGTCAGCAAGGCCGGCTCGGTCTGCAAATGCTTAGTGATTTCGATAGGAAGACTTGGCATGACCGGCCGTTGACAAGATTTTGGCGGACAAGGCCACAGCAGCAAAAGCACGAAAGCACGTGGATCAGGAGCTCCAAGTGAGTCTGCGGGGGGAAAAGCGGCACTTCATTGACATAGTTTTGGAGCGTCGCATCTGCAGGCCGCGCAGCCTCGAAGCCACGAGGGTTTAGGGTTTAGGGTTTGGGAGAATAACATTCCCTTAGGCGGCTTTCTTGAATGCCAGCGTCAACAATCCAAAACCGTACACAGCCCGTGACTCAATACAGTATCTACCAATAAATGAATAAATAAATAGATAAATGAATAAATCAATAAACAAATATATATATATATGTATACTTATTTATTTATATACATATATATAAATATGTACACACATATGAGCAGACTCTAAACTTCGGTGTTGATGGTGACGTTGATGATGATTATGAGTATGCAACTGAATATGAAAACGAACATGACTATGACTCTGAGTAAGGATATCATGATGATGATGATGATCATGCTCTTTTTTTTAGTCTTTGGGCCTGTCTTCTACATGGAGGGTTCGTGGGAGACAACCCGGAGACGGGCCCAAACAAATGAAAGCATCCTCATGTAGTTATAAAGTGACGCAAAATTATACTGATGTACAAAAAATGCTGGTGATGCTAATGATGATGATGATGATGATAGTGCTTGTGCCAACGACGATGTTGCTCGTGTGCGTCATCATCCCCTCCGCATCTCCCCACCCCATCCTCAACCCACCACCCACCCACCCCCAAACTCTTCCCCTTTGTTTCGCAGTCGCCGTCGCAGTCGCAGTAGTAGCAGTAGTCTTCGTAGTAGCAGCAGCAGTATAGTAGTAGTCGGAGTTGGAGTTGGAGCAAGAGTGGTACTGATGAGTAGGGTAGTATTGGAGGAGTAGTAGTAGTAGTAGTAATAGTAGTAGTAGTAGTAGTAGCAGCAGCAGCAGTAGCAGTAGCAGTAGCAGCAGTAGCTTAGCAGCAGCAGCAGCAGTAGCAGCGTTTGTTGTGGTAGCAGCAGCTAGGAATGGTTGGAAAGGCATGTCTTCATCTTTCGGTTAGTTTTGGGGGTTAGGCGTTTCAACGAAGCCTGTTTTAGTTGAGGCAGCCGCAACGAAAATCCGAGCTTAGGTGACAAAGATGGGTCAAATGAAGCAGGCCCCACGGCTAGTGGCAGTTTTTGCGGCATTTCCCGGTGATGTTGGAGTTCTTGGCATTTCTCTTCACTGCGTCATAAACTGAGGTCTTCCAGGCTTGAGGTTTGGACTTTTGCTTTTGATGGCTTAGGCTCAGACGTCAAGTATAGGGATGTTGGCCATGAGAGTTTATGGCCTGTCATTATTTTCGGACTATGAGAGTCTTGACATTGTGGCAGCATACTGACGTTCAGGTCAAGTTGCATGAACTACTTGCTTCATAAACAGACCTTCAACCCCCAAACCTTAAATCGTATAACATTCTTATTAGTACTCTTGCTTGAACCGTAACCCGTTACAGGAAGCCTAAAACCTTAAACCCTACGGCTTCCTTGAAGTTTAGGTACTGTTGATGATATAAATCTTGCATTACCTTGAGGACCCTAAACTATGGGAATTTTGGTATATTCCGTATTATGGGTAATGAAGGATTTATACTATCAACCGTACCTCCGCGTGGCTAGGAGATGTGGGGCCGCTTTGTGTGGAACTTGGTGCCCCACTGGTGAGCCTGCCTTCCGAAAAGACACGCCGAGGTTGAAGTTGGGGGTTTAGGATTTGTTGGGGTTTAGGGTTGCGGGTTTAGGGTTTAGGATTTAGGGTTTAGGGTTGGGGAGGTTAGGGAGTAATGCGAGGATTTTTATTGTTGGAAAGCCGTTACTCTGCAACTATCGAATCCCAAGGCCAATGGGGGCTATCCCCAACACCCTTCAAACTGCAAGCCCGAATGCTGAAACCCGAAGCCCCACAACCTCTAAACCTAAACTCCTAAAATCCTAAACCCTAAACAAGCCTAAAAACCGGAATCTTGAGTCTTCGGAATTCGGAACTCCCCAAAAAGCAACAACACTTTAGGCCCGTAGGGCTAAGGTTTATGGCCTAGGGAAGGGATGGTGCCCTAACTCAGAATGTTGAGACTCCAAAAATGTTTGGGTATATATCTATCTGAAACCTTCGGGGCACACTTATACACAGCATTATTCAAAAAAAACATACGGCAGCCGTCTTATATTAACCGCAAACTCCTGAGTGGTATACCTTTGACGCTGTAGGATTAAGCATGGTGTAATGCTTCCAGGGTCAAGGGTATAAATCCCCTACACCCTAAAGCCCGAACCCTTTTCCCCCAGCCACGAGAAGTGAACCATGAACCCGGCCCTGCCTGGAGCTCCTCAAACCAGGGTTTAGGGTTTCGGGTCATGGTATGCTGTCTCGGACCACATTCAAGACATGGTCAAGGTTTTAGGGTTTTATCAGGACTGCACAAGGGGTTAGAGTTTAGAGCTTATGGTCATGAGCGTCCCTGTGGGCCGTATGGGTGATCCGGTACGACTATTCCTCTTTCTTGAGTATCATTTCGTTATGAAGTTTGGCTAAACCCTAAACCCTAAACCCTAAACCCCTAAACCCTAAACCCTAAACCCTAAACCCCTAAACCTATGAAGTTGGAAGGCTGGTAGATAGATTTTTCCCAGGCTGAGGCCCATACGCGGCAGCGGCCATGGACAAAAAGGAGTACAGGGTTGCGGGGTCCTTCGGTCACACCATGTCAGTACGATGACGGTTGATGATGATAACGATGACGATGATAGTCATGATGAGAGTGAAGTTGGCGAGGACGACGACCTTGCTGATCGTCTAGCACCATCACTGGTGCTGATGCTGGTTGTGGCATTTGTGGTGGTTGCGTTGAGGTGGTGGTTGTGTTTGTTTCGTTGCTTTTTTGTTTGTTTGTGTGTGTGTGTGCGCGTGTGTGGTTTCGTGGTGTTATTTTTCGTTGTGTTTTGTTTGGTTCCGTTTGGTTATTATTGTTGCTGTTGCTGTTGCTGTTGTTGCTGCTGCCGCCGGCGGCGGCAGCGCTTACAGTTCGAGCGGCTTGTGATGACGAAGATGCTGATGATGGTAACGATGGTGAAGATGATGTTGAAAGGTGATGACTTTGATCAGCCTGAAATTCGCAGCATTGTCGTTCTTGTCACCTAGTACCGTAGCCACAACTATCCAGCATGACATTCATCACCATCCTCATGCATAGACATGATAATCTCAACTTCCCCTCCATCACCCAGATCATCACCACCACCATCGAAGTACCGCCATCAACACATCGATATTGACCATCATTACCATATCATCATAGCCGTCCCCATCATTACGGCTATTAGTCTTTTAATGGACGGTTGTGGATGTCAGTGGTTCTCGTCCTCGCCCACATCCGCCTCCTCCTCCTCCTCCTCCTACTCCTCCTCTTCTTCTTCCTCCTCATCATCATCATCCTCACCATCCTCAGCATCCTCCTCCTCATCCTCATCATCCTCATCGTCCTCATTATCACCATCATCAACATCATCATCATCACCATCATCATCATCGCCGCCATTATCATCATCACCACCATCATCTTCACCACCATCACCATCACCATTATCATCATCATCATCATCACCATGATCATGCACATCCGTCGGCATCATCAGCTACCCTTTCATCCCCAGCGTTATCATCCGCATCACCGGTGCCCTGAGCATCGCAGTCCTCGTGGCCATCACAACAGCAGCAACTTCTAATCGTTTTTTTTAATATTCAGACGGGAACTTCTCGTCTTTGAGCCTTCCATGCCGATCATCCAGAAGTGTGGAGTTCCAGACCTGGAGACAAGGCTTTGCTCAAAAAAGCCCTATAAATCCCTAAATCCCAAACAAGCTCTCAGAATACCTTCAGAATCCCAAAACCCCACGAAGCTTTGATAAAACCCCCTCTAAACCCTAAGCCCTAGCCCCTAACCCCTAAACCCTAAACCCCTAAAACCCCTAAACCCCTAAACCCCTAAACCCCTAAACCCTAAAGAAGCTCTGAGAATCCCAAGGTGCGTGCACCTCCGGGGCTCAACAAAAGTTGGCCTGCGACTTTACGAGCAGCCGGGAGTCTCGGAGAGTCCGTGCTGTGGGGTTGAGGGCTTAGGGATCTTTGAGGTTTAGGATTTAGAACTTTGGGTTTAGAGGTTTCCGGGTTTAGGGGTTGAGGGTTTAAGGGTTGAGGGTTTAGGGGTTACGAATCTAGGACTTTATGTTGAGGGTTTAGAGCATGGCGGGCTTACGGGTTTAGAGTGCGAGGTTTCCTCAAGGGCCTTTTTGAAGTCCGTTTGTGTAGGGGTGCCAAAAATGCAAAACAAGTGCTCTGGGTGAAATGGAAACCCTCTTTTTTGAGAGTTTTGTGAGGTTTCGTAGGGCTTACGTAAGGGTCCTTAAAAGTTTTCTGATGCAACTAGCAATAACGAACGATACTAATAGGATGAGCAAGGCTACAAGCAGCAGTAGTAATGGTTGATAACAGGGGTTTTGCGCAGTATTCCTGGCGAGCTTTCGTGCTGTAAGCTTTCACCAGGTTCTCTTGTGTGTTTATGGCTTTAAAGCCTGCTACTGTCGGATGACACAGGACTTAAACAATTCGATTGGCTGAGCAGCTTCACGGGGGCTGCCACGCAAGAGATGTCATACCTGGGCCTGTTCATGTAGAAGAAAGGGCTGTCACATCGGAAAACACATTACAGGCCTTTCAGGCCCTGTCTTAACCCTGAATCACGACTGTAGTGCAAAGACATCATCAGAGCAGTCTTACGCAGTAATGTAGGGCCCCTAATAATGAATTAGAACAGGGTTTTGGGGGGCTATATTATCCTATACTGATAGTAAGGAACGCCCAAATTAGCATTGGTGATTATTTAGGCCCCATGGTAACTGTGGAAAATTTGAACCTGAACTTCAATAAGCTGCAGTGTTTAGAAAATGTCTTCCTTTCTTGGCAAGCATCCGGTCGAATCTTCGGAGGTTCCTTCTTAACTCTATCACACGAAACCCTCTACCGAATCCCTAAACTCCTAAACCCTGCTTAAGGGCTCAGGGGGCTTTGCAGGTAGGTTATAAGTCCCCTAAGTGGGGTTATCCGAACGAGAACCTTGCTTCTAAGTTGCTTACCAAGTCGCTTTTAAGTTAACCCGAAACTAAACCCGGTTTAGGGTTTAGGGACCCGTAAACTCTCAAACCCCAAGCCGCCCCAAGCCCCAAGCCCTGAACCCCAAAGCTTATAGCAACCTTATAGTACCCTTAAGTTAGATGCCTTGCGGGTAGTTCTCTAAATTAGGAATTCCTTTTTCGGTCCCTAATATAGTACGGCACCCTTATGAAAAGGACGCCCAAAACGGGACCCTAATTTAGAGAACTGCCCTTGTCATTGTAGTACCCTTGTAGAAACCCTTATAGTACCCTTATAGAAGCCCTTATATAGAAACCCTTGTAAACCTTATAGTATCCCTATAGAAACCCTGATAGTACTCTCATAGAAACCCTCAGGGCTTACCCTAAACCCTAAACCCCTAAAGGAACCCAAAGCCCACCATGGAGGCTCCGGTTCCTAGCCTCGGGCGAGGAGCCGCGGTTTTGAACCAGAGCTTTGGCTTAGGGGTTTTAGGGGTTTAGGGGTTTTAGGGGTTAGGGCGTTTAGGGTTTAGGGTTTTAGGGTTTAAGGTTTTAGCGGTTTAGGGTTTAGGGCTTTAGGGCTCTAGGGTCTAGGGCTTTAGGGGTTTAGGGGTTTAGGGGTGTAGGTCTCCCCATAACCCAGAGAGCCCAATACCCCTGAATTAAGGAATATGGCTTGCAGTAGGGTTTCTTTACGGGCTCCTTCGATAAGGGCTTTATGAGGGTTTTCCTAGGGTTTTAATAGCCCTTCATTTAGGAATATACCTTAAGTCACAATATGAAGCCCTTGTCTTAAGTTTCAGGTATGTTCCTTGATTCAGGAAGATTGGGCTCTCTGGGCAACCCTTTCGGGTTTGGCGCTTAGTGCTTTGGGAGAAGGGGTTTAGGGTTTCGGGTTGGAGGGTCCCGCATAACATATGCTACCATTAGGGGTCCGTAGACAGTGTATTAAGGAATGAGGTTTCCCCGCCTCCCCTCTATGGTGCGTTTGGAAGTAAAGGCTATGTCCATAAGTGCAGCACATTTGGACCCTCTTGGTAAGGTCCTTTCGAAAAGGATCCGTATCACAGATAAAATGCTCTCCCAAAGCTCTCCCAGATCCACCTCATACGTTCCGATGAAGCTGTTTCATATGCATCTAAGAACACTTCAACCCAAAGCCCTCAACCCTTGCAGCCGACCCTCAACCCTGAACCCCTCAACCCAACCCTCAACCCTAGCCTCTTTCCAAAATTGAGGAAGATACCAGAAATCCTAGCTAAGGATCCCCTTACAATTAAGGTCTATATTCGTTCATTAAGGACGCAGACTTCGGCTTCGTGCACGCATGCACGGCAGCAGATTCGGCGAATCTTGCTGCAGCAGAACGGTCTGCAAGCCGAAACGTGCCGCAGCTCTGTGCGGATCCTGGCGTCCAATGCCTCCGTGCGAAGAGGAGGCCTCCTCTAGCCGTGCACGTGGAGGTGGCCCACTGCAGTCAAGGCTCTCAGCCCGCCCTAAACCCCTAAACCCTAAACCCTAAACCGTGTGTGCCAGGGCTCGAATGCAACGCCCAGGACGTGCCGCACTGCATGCCCCCCCCCGGTTCGGTGCGGCTACGCCCTCACAACTCAGACAAGCAGGGCCGGGTTTGGGCTTAGGGATTCAGGGTTTAAGGTGCAACCTGGCTTTTGGAGTCTGGGGGGCCCTTATATAAATAAGGAATATACCCTAAATCAGAATTATTAAGCCCCTTATAACTTAAGGTATATTGCTTAATTAAGGCTATTGGGCTCTCTGGGTTCCAGAACACATCCAGCATGAGCCGAAGACCTGGAGGAAACCTTCCGACTCCAGAGCTTCGTATGGAGTCATTTGGGTAGTTCTCTAAAGTAGGGTGCCCGTTTTGGGTCCCCAATATAGTACGGCACCCTTATAAAAAGGGACCCCTTAAAGGGACCCTAATTTAGAAAACTACCCATTTGGGATGCACAGTGCTTGATCGACGGTCCTCCGTCCGTGGCATCTTTTGAACCGTACGCCTTGGCAAACAACAGCCCAGATACTCTCAGAATCCGCATGCCTAAACTCTGCTCATGCTCCAAGCCGTAACACCCACCCTAGAAAACCGTGAAAGCAGGGCATTTGCCGGGGTCCTAAACCCACGACTAAAAACCCCCAAGGATCTTCAGCTGCACATGCTTAGAGGTTAAAGGGCTTTGGGGAGCCCTTTCTTTTAAATCCCGGAAACATCTCCTGCGACATCGCAGAGAACCACAGCTTGAGGGCCCCGGAAACTGATTCGGGAGAGGGTTTGGGGTTTAGGGGTCTGGGGGTT
>CAJNJA010017340.1:0-10996 GCA_905231915.1 Symbiodinium necroappetens
GGCGCGCAGCTGCAGCACAGGTGCCAGATGGAAGCTCATTGAGTCATGGAAGCTTTGCAGGTTTTGGCTTCGAGTACGAGTCAGAAAGTAGGCGATCTACATAGTGTAGGAGCTTGATTAAGAAGCCCTGGCGCTGTAACCCCCCATTATATATTAGGGCTCATGTTAAGAACCCTTATAAAGACCCAGGGTTTCTTAATCAGGTTCCTATGTTTGGACTCGAAAAGCAGGATGCTCTTGCAAGGCCGAAGTCCGAGGAAGTGCCTAAGCCGGAAGCCCGAAGACTACAAGCTACTCCTGATCAGGGATTTAGGGTTTAGGGGTTAGGGTTTATAGGGTTTAGGGTTAATGTACTCCTGATCAGAGATTTAGCTCTATCAGCACGCCACCAACAAACCGATAGAGACCCCCAAAAAAGGGCATCAGTCATTAGCACTTGCTAGTTTGCGGCTCCTGGGTAGTATAATTATTGCGTGATATACTATTCTAGTTGTAAAGGCTCCTATTTTCAACGCTTATAGAACCCTTGTAAGAATGACTTGGCTCGGCAGGTCTCAAACAGCGGGTGCCCAACTCCAATTTCTGACGGCGTCCTTGTCCGGACCTGTGCACATAGGTTTCAAGGAATATGGGTTTCAGGTTAGGCTACTGCAGGGGTCTTGTGTTTTTAGTAGCCTCTCCTCAGCCTTCGTAATATCTGGGTATGAAGTGAAGGCTTACGGCGCCGTTTGCCGAGCGTGAGGATTTAGGTGGACATCAGGACTGATCATCCAGACGTACTTGCGGGAACTGTTCGTGACATCATCAGACTCCAGGCTGTGCATGGAGTGTATTCGCAAAACCTCGGAGGAAGTCTTACTTCGACGACATGGCTTAGTGCATGAGGGTGAGAGAGTGAGAGTTCGCATGAGCATGCACCACGTTGCCTAGACTTCAGTGACTTGTTGGCTACATCTAGTAATTTGATGGTAAACAATACTGGAAACTAAACCGTCGTCACTTCCAACATCTTCCAGCTATACCTTGCCAAGGTCACTTACATTGACTATTATAATCTTCATTGCCGGCGGACTACATGAACTCCATGCGTGTGTCTCTGTGCGTTTGTTTGTTTGTGTGTGTGTGTGGGGTGCGTGCGTGAGTGCGTGCGTGCGTGCGTGCGTGCATGCGCGTGTACACACACAGAGATGTGTGTGTGTGTGCATGTGTGTATATATATATATATACATACTCGCACGAATATCTAATATATATATATATCTATCTATCTATCAATATATATATATATAGAGAGAGAGAGGTATCTACATATATATATATATGTATGTATACATGCATGCATACATGCATGCGTGCATTCTACATGACATTATTCGTATTAAGTTTCCCTATTTCATGATAAGTAATATTGCATTGTATTGCAGCAGACTGTCTTTATTATATGATATTAAATGCATGATGTGATACTTGCAATATAATATCATATACATATACATAACATCTACATATGCGCACATACAAATATACGTGTATACATATATACACATACATGTATGTTTACACATACATACACACTCTGTCTGTATGCACATAAGCCTATGTAGGTATGTATGTATGTATGTATGTATGTATGTATGTATGTTTTTCTTTATTTACGTAAGTATGTACATATGTGTGCATTCATGTGTGTATGTTGGTTTGCATGCAAATCTGCTGGTTGGGTTAATGGTGTGCCTGTTTTCTTTGTTGTGTACTTCCGTAGATTGACAGACCGACAATAGTTAGATGGATCGATAGATAGATTTTTAGATGATAGGTAGCGAGATAGACAGACAGATAGATCAAAACACGGTAAAAGGACAGATAAACAGATAGAAGGATTGATTGATTGGTTGCTTGATATATATCTACAGATGGATACAGATAGACAGATCGACAGACAGCCAGCCAGACAAACAGATCGACAGGCAGATATGTAGAATGGTAGACGGGTGGGTGGGTGGGTGGGTGGGTGGGTGGATGGATGGATGGATGGATGGATGGATGGATGGATTGGGAAGAGAGAGAGAGAGAGAGAGAGATATATATATAAATAAACAAGTAAATAGAAACATATATAATAACAGTCAAGCGCACTCACATCCATGCCCATCTTTAAAACTACATCCATTTCTAGAGCTTTTTCTATATATCTATTACTATGTTTCTACATCTATATCCATAACTATATCAAGATCTGTATCTATAGGTACATGTATACCTATATATATATATATCTAGATCTATATCATTAGGTCGATCTACATATGTCGGCCTGTACTGTAGACCTGCGCAAACCCCTAAACCATAAACCCTTCTAACCCTAAACCCCTAAACCCTAAACCCTAAACCCTAAACTCAACTCCTAAACTCTAAACCCTAAACCCTAAACCCTAAACCAAACCCTAAACCCTAAACCCCAAAGCCCTAAACCCTAAACCCGAACAAAAAGGGGGCGCCGGGATTCTCAGGCCCGGTCTTACGGCCGAGCAGAAGCTGCTGGCAAGGCGCCTCCAGGACTGCAGGGCTTTTTTTGGTTTTGGGGTTTCGGTTTTAGGGTTTAGGGCCTTTAGGATTTTAGGGGTTCTAGGGTTTTGCGGTTTTGGGGCTTTAGTGCTTTAGGGGTTCTAGGGTTTTGGGGTTTCGGTTTTAGGGTTTAGGGCCTTAGGGTTCTAGTGCTTTGGGGGTCTTAGGGTTTGGGTTCGGAGGCTTGGCTTCGCATGGGGTTTGAGCTCAGGGTCTCCGGTGTTTGGGTTTGAGTCGTGGAGTTTATGGGATGTTGGCACCAGAGCAAGCGAAGGGGTCAGCTAGAGAAGGTGCAGCAAGGCCCGCGGCGTGTAGCTTAGGGTTTAGGGTTTAGGAGCTGTGTCATATACCGTCTTTTACACAATCGTGCTTTTACAGAAGCATGAAGGCATCATGTGGAAGTGATTAGAGGAAGGTGTACGTGCCCTTTGACTTTGGGCACCATATCTTACCTCATCTAATGCTCTGCCAAAGCTGTGCCAATTTGGCAGCTGAGCTGAAAGTTCCTGCAGCAACGCATGAGAGCTAAGAGCCCGGAAACATGCTGCCACCTGGGATACTGTGGGTCAAGCTCAGGGCTCAGAGCTGCACAGACAAACCGCCGCATGCAGCCATGTAGCAGCCCTCAGCTGTAAACTTCACAAGCTTCGTCGATGGCTATCTGGCACAGCAAAGACCCACCCCAAACCTGACACCAAAGCCCCATACCCTGCATCATACCCTCAGCCCCTGAATCCCACAAATTCACAAACCTTACACGTCAAACACCAAACCCCCAAACCAGAAACCCCCCCAATACCTGAGATTGACTATCGTACGCACAATTCCTGCTTTTTGGTCAGCGGCGCCATGGCTCGAGCATGGAGGCGTCTCGTCGCAGCTCCCCAGGCTTTACTCGTGCCGTGCCCGGCACAAGAAATTGCAGTGGGTGCATGGGAAAGGGGGCTGTAGGGATAAGTTAACCCTAAACCCTAAACCATGGGAAGGGGGCTGTAGGGGGTAAGTTAGGGTTCGGGGTTTTATGAAGTCGGTTTAGGACTTCAAGGGGTTGGGGGAGTAGGTTTCTAGACCTTCCAATTTCCCGCAAGTAAGGAACATACCTTGTATCATATCATATTAAGGAACCTACTAACTACTATGATTTATGGTAGGATTTTAGGGATTTTCCTTTTTAAGCACCGGCATTCCGAAAATTCTGTTTAGGACCTTTCGGATGGATTCTGCTTCTTTCTCATGGGTTTTTGCTAACACTTTCCACTGCATTCTGGTGACATCTTGGCACTGCATAGGAAGGTCGGGGTTGTTTCGCGCAGAGATCCCGAGCGCTCCGGAAAAGCCCCAGACTTCGAATCTTACCCTGGACGGGTTCAGGGTTTAGGGCCTATAGGGGTTTAGGGTTTAGGGTTTAAATTTAGGGTTTGGCCTTACGCCAGTATGCATGAAGCATACAAACTCATGCACCCGGCTTGTCCCAGTCTCTATGTGCGAAGCTCCACTTTCTAAGCCCTGCACTCGATTACGCGAGCGCTGGTCAAATAAGTCATACACGACCTCTTTTGTCTTAGAAGTCTCAAGGCCGCGCCAGCTGTCTCAGTGAGCGCGCTGGGACTGAAGCCAAGTTTCTGCAGCTCCCGTGACAAGGCGAAGGCAGTGCCCAGGCTATCTTAAAAGTCTTAAAAGCTCGAAGTTGTGGACTTTAGGGGTTGAGGGTTTAGTGTTTGCGGTTTGGGGGGTATAGCGTTCTGGGTTCCAGGGCTTGAGGGTTCAGGGCGCTCGCGGGTGGTTTGGGAAGATCCTTCTCTGGCGAATTGTTGGGTGTTGGAAACTCCCACGGCCAACCCTGAGCCCTGAACCCTGGTACTTCGTCCCACGCTCCCCCCTGAAAGCCGGCAGTGGCCGAGTTACGGACTGAGGCGAAGTTAACGATTCTAAGGTTTCTGGTAATAATACTAATAATACTAATGTTACTAATAGTAGTAATAATAGTAATAACAATAATAGTAATAATAATAATCATGATTCTAACGTTTCTGGTGGAAGGTCTGAGCTTTGCGAACCTCAGGCTTGGGGTTTGGTTGGGTTGAAGGTGCTTTGTCCCATCAAGGATCCATTGCGAACCCTTCCCTGACCTAGACCAGATGGCCTCAAGCCCGAAACCCCTGATCTGGATGTCTGAATCCTCAGCCAGTCCGGCTGCAAGTATGTTCGAATATCACCAGTATTAAGACCCCTAAACGGCCCTAAGCCCTAAACCCAAGCCGCTATCTTGTTGCCATGAGGCAGCCGACAAGCAAGCAGCCTCCAAGCGACACTTAAGCGGACGGGTGCTTGCAGCTTGAGGCTTATAGGGCTTATACTCCTTTAAGGGCTTACCCATAGGCTCCATAGTAGTTCCTTTTCGGAGTTACCTTATAGGATCCGAAGTATAAACCACAAAAAGGAACTACTTTGGAGCCTACGGGTAGTGCTTCAGGGTTCAGGGTTAAGGGTTGAAGGTCGGGCCTGATCATGGGCAGGAGACCAAGAATAGAAGGGTGAAATGCTGGGCAAAAGAAGTCTGGCAAGCAGCATCCTGAGCTAGGGCCGAGAAAGATAGCATGTCCAAAGTGCCGACGTGAAAAGGCATCAGATCATTAACTATTATTTCACGCACCCGAGATTACAATGAACCAGAATCTGGGTTCTTGTTAGGAAATGTAGTATAAGTTACCATACTATAGATCCCATTATGGTAACTTAAATAAAGTCCCTTGACAGGAACCCAAGAAGTCTGGTTACCGATCCAAGCAGAGCTTGCCCACGATGCCTTCATCTCTGAATCCCAAGGTCCCTGAAAGTCTGCACGTCAACTCGTCGGCTGAGTTGAGTTTGTTGGTGTTTACCTGTTGCTACTGCTATGCCTATGACTACTACTATTACATTGCTATTACTACTACGATTCCGACTGCTGTAGGGTTTCAGGACATTTGGAGTCTCTCGCTGTGCACGGGCCTAGACCTTCGATCCTGAAGAGCCATAACTCGGCTCTCAAAGCTGTGGGTGCTTATGTCAGTCAGACATTTTAGGGGTTTAGGGTTTAGGGGTGTATATCTTGGTTTAGGTATTATAGCTCATTCTAGGTAGTTTATTATAGTATGTTCCAGTATGATCATGCAGAGCATGGGATGCGACAGAAGGGCCCCAGCAGATCCTGGCGCCTAAGCCAAATCCATGAAGCCCCAATCCCCATGCCCTAATTACCAAACCTCCAAGCACAACGCAAACCTCATTCTCCTAACCCAAACCCTAAGCCCCCCAACCCTCAAAGCCCCGAGACCCCCAAACTTAGCACACTAGAAACAAACCCTAAACCCTAAACCCTAAATCGAGTGAACAAGGCTTTCTGGATCTCCGGCACATCGCAGGGCTGCACGAAGACGCTGCCTTGCAGATTTGACCACTACGGCCCGGAGCTTACGCGGGCTGCGGGAGTCAGGGCTCTTAGACGAGGCCATGAGGCTAGTGGTGCAAGGGTCCAGGGCTTAGGTCTACACTAGAAGGCTAGTTGCTGAGGGATTGCGGCTGTAAGTAGACGGTGAGGGTCAGGGTCAAGGACAGGGGCCTGTGATCGCGGCGTGCATGAGGCTTACAGACACAGAACAGCTGGGTATACTGCCTAGCTTACATCTCGTCCCCCCTTAACTAAACCCGGGCCCAGGTGGCGTTATCATCAATCCCGATGGTGTTCCCAAAGAGGAGAGCAGCTTTCGGGAGATGCTGGCTGCTCGGCGGAAGCGGGCAGAGCGAGGGCCTTGGGATTTATTCTGGCGCTGGAAAGGTGTTGGGCCGGCTTAGATTCCAACACGGTCAGATGTTTATGTACCTACAATTTTATATATATATATATACAGATAGATATATATATATATTCATTCATTCAGGGTTTAGAGAGTCTGTGGGATTGTATAATTACCCCGTGCCTTGAGGTTCAGTCTTGGCATGTCCCTGTCCGGTTCAATGGGTTTCCGTGGTAGCACGATAAGAAGAAAATAACAAGAACACAAACACAAACGTTGTCATGAAAGCCGGATCAGAAGCAACCATTAATGATAACGACATTCAGGCATAAGGATTTCTTTACGGTCCTTTCATAAAAACCATACGATATCGTGAAGAGCTCCTCCTAGGACATCTCCCACTTGAGAAAATCACAAACCTTGATGTTAAGCTTTCTGACCCCGACGGCACAGTTCTAAACCCTAGACCCGAAACCTTAAACCCTAATCCCGAAACCCGAAACCGGAGCCAGCTTCACATATCCTCACCCAGGATTCAGTTCCTATAGGGGCCTTAATAGTTACCTATTTTATTTTGGGTTCCTTATTATAGTTTTTGTATCCCAAAACCCTATTCTAATTATTAAGGCACCTATATTATATTATGTGTCTCGAATCATACCGGCCCCGGGTGCATCCTCCCGGGAGCTCTAAAGTAAAGCTTCCCAGCAGAGGGTTGCAGGGGCTTCTACACAGAGCTTGCTGCTCGCATCTGAACAGACTCGAAACTGGCGAACACAACGGCAAGCTTAAGTGTCAATGCCGTTTCGTTTCTGAAATTACAATAACATGCCATGCTCCTCGCTCCGGTGGTCCTGGTACGGATTCTGCTCGGGCATGTTGCGGGCGTTGCCGGGCCCTTTGGCTCTTGATCTTCCTCGGCAGGGCGCTTTGGAGCGCCGGATGTAGGAGCAGTTTGGTTTAGAGTTTAGGGTTCAGGGTTTAGGGGCTTAGGGGTTTAGGGTTTAGGGGGTGCTTTTGTTCTTTCGTCTCGCGCTCCGACGGTCATGGACTGTTCGGCAGTAACAGAAAACACGCCGTGCAATGAGAATCGCAAAGAACGTGTCTGTGTGGTTTTCCTCTTAGTCGCGGTTCCTTAAATTGTAACTATATACTACAAATAAGGAGCCCAAAACCCTATTCTATTTATTAATGCCCGTACATTAGGTCCCGGTCATATCATAATCGCGGCACCAAAGCACGTGTTCATTTCCTTGCGATGTCAGCACAAAGACTGGGAATGAGAAGATAATCAGCACCCTTATAGCTCCCGTGTAGTATAGTACCCTTATAGTACCCCTTGAAGGAACCCTTTAAAGGAACCCTACAGGGTACAAGAGCTGAGGCTTCATCGCTGGAGGAGTGGCAGAAGGAAAAGAAGCGTGGAGTGCCGGGATCTCAGCTTCGAGACTTCAGAATGCAACCGAGCTTTAAAGCCCTCGGCAGAATTCCAGCTTTTAGGGTTTAGGGTTTAGTTTTTAGGGTTTAGGGTTTAGGGCTTAGGCGACAGGGTTTAGGGTTTAGGGTTTAAAGGGGGAGAAAGGCCAGGAAAGGCTATTCAGGTTCACGACTTCAAGGTTCTAGCAGGGGTCTGGCTCTTGAGGCTACTGCTTGTAATCTCAGAGTCACGAAATCAGGGTTCCTTCAAGGGTACTACAAGGGTTCAGGGGCTTAGTAGAGGAGCCTGGTTCCATAAAGCCCCTGGGTTGAGCCAAACGTGAAGCTGATGCAGAGTTCCCATAAAGCTGCCCACCTGAGACGACTGGATTCGCACTTTGATCTGACCAAGTATTGTAGGCGTTCTCAATAACTACTTGTGGAAACGGTTTCCTGTAAAGCTCTCTATAAGGGCTCTATGATACAAGGACCTTCACAACCTTGACTCATTGACAATTGATTACAACGGAGTTGGGGGGGGGGTATGTTCTGCTCTCATACTACACGAACTCTAAGCGGACACGACCAACAGTTCCTTCGACCCCCAGATAGACCAGAAAGCATAGAATACAACTGGAGACAGTGGAGAAGTCTGTGCGATATAGCCTTGCCTGATGGCGAGCCTTGGGAACCTCAATCCTAGATCCTTCCTCGCCTTTAGGTGGCTTCACCTGAGTATCGATGCATCGTCGCTGCCCCTTGCCATGAGAAGTTTGGTCGGCTGCCAACTCACTTTCCCCACCATTCTTGCTAATACGTTTAATGGCTATCAAATCCCAAGCTTAGGATTCCCATCGCCACCAAAGAGTTTGGCTTCGAATTTCACCATGCTGCTTGGCAGGCAGCAATCAGACAGTTGCAGCTAACCGCAATGTCAGGGCCCTTCGTAGACAGGCGTTCCGTTGTTGTCGAGTATCTGAGGCAGAGCCGGATCATGTCATGATGACGAAATGGCAGCTTGGCTGCTGTCCAGAACAGCTTTTTGAGGATTGCGTGTCGGCGAGATGGATTGCCCAATAGGCAGGCAGCTGCAAATCCAATTTCTGCACGAACTGTGGCCGACCCGACGTCAGCGTCAGATCATGTCGTGACAAGAGTCCAGGGCAGAGCACGCCATTGCCGCCGTCATTACTACGGTCAGCATCAGCAATAGCCGTCATCACCCTATATTTGGAGGGTTTATAGTAAGTGCAAAAAAAGCCGCTGATAGCAGCGAGCTGATGGCAGGGATAGTCGTCGTCGTTGTGCTGTCGCCGTGTTTGTAGTGGGTGTCGGTCGTCGTCATCTTAGCCCAGCCGGCCCTGCTCAAGCCACAGTTGTCGTCGCAGTAGTGGTAGTGGTAGTAAGGGTTTAGGGTTTTGGGGTTTAGTAAGGGTTTAGTCTTCGCCGTCGTCGTAGCAGCAATTAATGAGTGCGGAGTAGCGACAGAACAGAGATTGTTCGTGTCATGCGCATATGTTGAGGTTGCCGACGGATGCTCCCAACACACTGCCTGCCAACGCAAGCCACACCATCGGCGTGGGCGCCGTCGTTACAAACTCCGAGGCCGTGAGTTATGCCACGTTCCAGCTGTGAATTTTGTCTTATCTTGGGGTTTGGAAAGAAGGACTGTTTTCGGGGAGGTAGCAAGCAAGCTAGCTGCACACTGCGAAACCAGGGGCGGGTATTGCGAGCATTTGCAATCTCCCAGCCCCGAAGCTTGAACCGCTCATAAAGCCGAAAGCACCAAAGTGGTAAGCCATGAACCATCATGAACCCTAAACCCTTCCAGCAGAAAGCTGAACCCCCTGGGCCCTGGGCATTGTACCCTGAACCGAAGCTGCGCAGATATCTACGCAGCCACAGCTGAAATATTGGAGCCCAAAAAGTCCTCCCAGGGGCAGGTCCTCCTCGTCCGAGAGCGATCCGGGCCGGCGGGGCGATCTGGAGTGTGGAAGATTCCCACAGGCATGGTGGACGCCGGAGAGGCGCCTGGGGCCTAGGGCCTTGCATCTCTGTTGGGGTTTAAGAGCTTTGCGTGTCTTAGAGTTTCGGCTGGGTTTTGGGTTGTAATAGGCTGCCAGCGCCTTGTTGACAAAAGTCTAGACAGCGTCCTCTCACAAGTGCAAACTATTGTACCATGAGGTCTTGGAAAGATGGTGTGACGTAAAAGGTGGCCTCATGCAATCGTGGCATACATGCACCCAGAGTTGATCCTTGAGAAGTGCTCAGCGGACTGCTTGTGGATTAGTGTACGGTGCGATGTTGGTGTTTATGCGACGAGGACTTGCACGATGCAGCCGTCCGCGAGGTCAAGGAGGCCGAAGACATCAGGTTTAGCTGACCGAGCCGCATCTTCATCGTCATTATCCAGATGGTCCTGGTCATCAGTATTCCTTTCTCCATCATCATCACCAGCAGCAGCATCACTATGATGATGATGATGCTGATGAACCATCATCATCTTCTTCTTCTTCATCATCATCATCGCCATTTTCACATGTCTTCCTCGTCACCACCGTGGATATGTTTGCGTCCTGCAGTGCTGCAGCAGGTCGCTAAAGGTAGTCATAGTCAGATTGTCAGAGAGTCAAACTGAAGTGCTGAAGCATAGCTGCTGAGACTTGACTAGCATGCATCGTTCAGGGAAGAGGATTCTTGCCACATTTTGGCTATTTGGTGCAGCCTTTAAGAAATGCATCTTGCACACATCCAGCCCGCAGAAGCACGTTGCAGGAGACGGGCATCGACGCCAAGTTCGAGCATTTCGGAGCATTCACCATGAACCACCGCCGCTGCCCAAGCTTCAGGGCCATTTATGCTGGACGTTCTGGCAATGTCAGGGCAGGTAGTTGCTGGTTGATAAGAGCGAGAATGTGAGCAAAGGTGCATATGAACTTGTTATTGTTCTTCTCGTCTCTGTGTGTGTGTACAATATATATATATATATATTTGTGTGCATGTTCTTATATGTATGTATGTATGTATGTATGTATGTATGTATGTATGTAAGGTATGTATGTATGTATGTATGTATGCATGCATGGATGTATGTATGTATGTATGTATGTATGTATGCGTATGTGTATGCGTATGCGTAAGCGTATGCGTAAGCGTATGCGTATGTGTATGCGTATGTGTATGCGTATGTGCACGTGTACGTGTACGTGTACCTGTACGTGTACGTGTAGGTGTAGGTG
>CAJNJA010017341.1:0-10996 GCA_905231915.1 Symbiodinium necroappetens
GTCTTGTGAGGGGTGCCCTGGAAGGCGGCAGTGGCTAAGGAAAGCTAGGACTCCCTAAACCCTAAACCCTGAACCCTGAGCCCTTAACCTTAAGCCCTAAACCCTAAAACCCTAAACCCTAAACTCCTAAGCCCTAAACACCTCACAGAAACCATTTCCGTCGTCAACTCTCGCTTTGCTTCAGGGTCAGCTTTGGGATGCTTGGCGGCTTGGGAGTCCGGGTTTAGGCTTTAGGCATGTCGTTGGGGGCGCTCAGCTGTGAGGGGGACAGAGGGGCCTCTCCAACCCCCGCAAGCCTATACTTAAATCTATCGAGAGATCTAAATCTGCAAACGTACCCGAACTACTGTTGATGATATAAATCCTGTAGTACCTTAAGGACCCTAAACTATGGGAATTATGGTATGTTCCGTATTATGGGTAATGCAGGATTGATATCATCAGCCGTAGGATTAGCTTGTCAGCAGCTGAGGTCTGTGATTTGATGGCCACTCTGAGCGGACCGCAGGCGCTGTCAATACGACTGGCTCTGCGGGCTAATAAGGCGAAGAACATCCCAGGCCTGAGGCTGCCAACATGATGATGAAGAACGGTTGAGGGTTTAGGGCTCAGGGTTTGGGGTTTAGGGTTTAGGGTTAAGGGTTTAGGGTTCAGGGTTTAGGGTTTAGGGCTTTGGGGTTTTAGGGTTTTTAGGGTTTAGGGTTTGAATAGCAGTGGAACCTAGGAAGTCGGGCCCAAATAGGAGACTCTGTGCGGGAGAGGATATATGGTTTTAGGGTGCTTCAGGGGGGTCGCAACCGGCGGCCGGGGGATGCTTGCCATCACCCGCAGCTTCAGCAAAGACATGCCCTAGGTCTACGACATTTGAGTAGTTACCGTTATAGAAGCCTTATATTATGGAAGGTCTATATACCTTACAGAAGCCTTATAGAAGCCCTATATACCCTAAACTCCCCACCTGTAGTTTCCCTCAAGTAGGTCACGGACTTG
This sequence comes from Symbiodinium necroappetens, assembly GCA_905231915.1. Classification (NCBI taxonomy): domain Eukaryota; class Dinophyceae; order Suessiales; family Symbiodiniaceae; genus Symbiodinium; species Symbiodinium necroappetens. The sequence goes on from CAJNJA010017341.1 coordinate 991, forward strand.
AGCTCCTGGGACTCCCTTTGCCGAAGCTGCACGAATTCGATGCACGCAGCACCCAACTCCAGAGGCTCTTCATACTCATACCCTAAACCGAATGGCCAAGATACCACGCAGACCCTGAAATCGAAGCCGAAGAATGTAGCAAAGCACAAGGATAAGCAGAACAGCGTCAGCACTGGGGGGTCTCATGTCACTTTTTGAAGGGCTTTCAAGAGGTTCGAGAACCGTCTGCGGGTTGGATCTGCCCTTAGTCGCTGTGTTGTCGGACACTATTGAGACGTATCTGGATCAGGTCAATGGGTTCCTACAACATGTACTTTATGTCAAGCAAGTCTCCGATCTTCCAGGATCTGCTTGCGTGCACATGCTGCTTGGACCTTGTCCGGAGCCTCTGGCTAGGATGTAGGACCACCCTCCCCGCCCGCAAGAACCCTGAAACCCCAAACCCTAAAACCCTAAAACTCTAAGACCCTAAACCGAACCCTAAGCCCTAAAACCCTAACCCCTCTGCATGCTTGACCCAATCAGAGGTCACCAGGCCAATGAAAATCGGAGGCCCTGGCAAGATGATCTCAGAGATGCTCATGAATGAAATATGGATTTCGTAAAATCAGGGGGTGTTTTTGGACGGGAAAAATTCAATTTCTGATCTAAAACTATAACTATAACATTCTATTTTCGTGATTAATTCGCTGTCTCTCGATATACATACATACATACATACATACATACATATATATATATATATACATATATTTACATATACATCAAGCCTGAATCAATTAATCTATTTAGACATAAACTGTCTTGAATGAAAACAAAGAAAGTTCGATATTTAGAATGTTTAAACAGCAAAAATTTATGATTTTACATCTTTGATATTGATTAGTTATGCTTGATTCTATGAAAAGGTAGATACAAGAAAGACAGAATTTCTCTCGTAATCTGCGGTTGATTTAGGTTGATGTGTACAATTGAAAATATCGATATATAATTTGTCGAATAAATATTTTTATTATATTGTGTATATTTATGAGACTATATTAAATGATCATATATTTTTTGAATAGATTATTATTCATTCTTTAAAATTCGATGAAAAGTTTCATTAAAATATTTTGACTAATTATTTGATCTTTTGCATGAATTTATATAAAATTCTTCTCGAGATACGATATTTATATTTAGGTCGAATTATTTTTGAGAAAAGATGAATTTTATTGGATTAGAATTTCGTATTTATATAAATACGATATAGAAATAATGAAAATTGAAATTAGATACTAAATATTTCTAAATAGATTAAGATAATAATTTTTTTTAAGATTTGAAAAAATATAGTAGATTAAAATTCTATATATTATACGTTAAATTCTATATGATTCGATTTTTTAGGCTTTTATAAAGAAGAAATATATATATATATATTTATGAGATAATATATATTTCATTTCGATTCTATTATAGATTTTTATTGATTAGACCTTTATCGATAAAACTGATAATTCGATTATTAATAATATTAAATTTGATATTACGTACGCTCTATATAATCCGTCTTCTTAGGCAATCGAAAATGTGCGAAATAAAACCTATATTGAAGGCCGTTTCTCTACGATAAGAAAAAGATGGATACCGCTACGGCGCCTATCTTCTAATCGAAAGTCATTATCGGGAGCGGCCAACACGACCAAAAATTCTACGAGTAGGTCCACCGAACCCTAAATGCAACTGCTTTCAATACCCACGCCCCCCAATAAACAAATGGAAGACACCCCCTTGGAAGCCGTAAAGACAATGTTCCGAATATCAACTAATCGGCCCCATACAGACGACCTCCCAAAAATTCCAGCAATCCAGATCCAGACATAATTGAATAAGATTGGAAATCCGAAGCGGACAAAGATAGATAATATATATATATGGATATATATATATATATCGGGGCGGATATAAAATATATTGATATAGAAAATATCAGGCGTAAATAGAAAAATCAAAATCATTTTAATATGGTGATAAGATTAATTGAGATATCTATCTCTTAAGGGATCGATTCTTTCCGCCTCTTATTTCCAGGTCGATTTGACCAATCTATTGACTCGTCCCCTCCGTCCAAGAGATTACCAGGGACCCCTTTCCCACGGGGACAACAACAATAGCAGTGCAAACCAATCACGATCCAAGTAGCTCCGGCCAAATCATCAGCCGCCGGCGACGAATCCACGACCCAAATAATCGGGACGAATCCAATCAATAATCTTCTACAAATCGCTCCACGGACGAAGATCCCGTATCAAAGAGGGCATCCCGAATACAAGTCGAATCTTATATATCAACAAGCTCATCCTATATTCATCTATATCATCAATAATAATATCAATCCTTTCAATAATTACAATTATAAAGATATATCTTTTGCCGACCCAGCCCAATACGATTCATTCCCTTCACATATTCATTGGACCCGATCGAATCTATCGTAATAATTAATGACCAATTCCGAGAGATAAAACTACTAATTTCGATCTATATCATAACAACGTAAGCTCAAACCAAGACCGACCCATCGAAAGATCAATTAAGAGAGCCTCGGTCGAACCAACAATCTATAACTACAATATAATCAATATATATATTATCTAAGAAAGATTATAATAATCTCTAAGAACGATAAAAAAATAATATCCATTGCCCACCTATCATTACCACTCCAGATATATAATCAATCCATAAAATAGACCGTTAAAAAATATAAGAGGTAGAATCTAAATTAAAAAATACCAATAATTCCTCATATCAAATTCAAAAGTTTAAATACCTATAAAAATTAGAAAGCAATAATAATATTATTACTTCCCTTTTTAACAATAATATACGAAAATAAAAATCATCTAAAAAAATAAAAATATATAAATATAAGTAAAAATATATATCGTTTTATTTTTAGAATATCATAATAATAGAAATAATATGGAATTATAAAGAGAAATAAATAATCAAATAATAATTATTCTCCTTATATTCTAATTCATATCATCCGAAATTTCCCTCAAAAGAAACTAGAATCTACCTCCCAATAACAAATCCACAAAATCAATATAAAAAAAATCCAAATAAATTCACCTTATATAAAATAAAATCTTCGAAAATCAATTAAAATTTAATATAAATCAATTAAAGAATAAATTAAATCGATTATACTTATATATATGTTTTAATTTTTATTTTATCATAAATATCCTAATTTCTATATATAGAGCTTTGTATAAATAAAATAAATATATATATATATAAATTTCTGAAATCAAATTTATACCTATAAATCAAAATTAAAAGATACAGAATAAGATAAAATATTTTAAATCTATAATTACGAATTTCAAAAATATACTTGAGAGAATTAGATCTCATAGAGAGAATAGTAAAATATAACCGAAATAATCTAAATAAGCCTTCACGACTCTATAAGGCGGCAAATAAATTGAGAGAGATCTCATATTATAAGCCTCGCTGCTCTAATGATATTCCTGACCTCGAGCACAGATTTCCAAGCCAAGCACGAAACGATCCAAATCTCCTGTCGTGCCAAAGCCTCCACCGAAATCGGTTTTCCCCGTGTTTCTGCACTTCTACACTTCAGGACACCAAGTCAGGTCAGAAAGACGCAGAGAACCCGACTCTCAGAGATAGAACTCATGGACAGCGTGCTGCAAAACGGCAGGCGGCACCGGCGGCACCGTGGGGGGCACACCTCAACCCTGCTGATTTCTCGCGATGCGGACGTGTCTATGGCGTGGCATGCTCAGGAATTGACAGTCTGCCAAGGTTCCCGTCGCTTTGAAGACATACTTTCGGGTGGAGCAGTTCGCTAGGTTTGAGATGCCGGCTATGGCGCCTCTCTTTTCAATCCCTGAGCCATCTTCGCCACCCCATGCAGAGTGATGTCTCAGCTGCACACAGCTTCTGCTGCTTGCTGCAAACGGCCGTACTCAAAGCCTCATCACAGCGCAAGCTAGCTGAATCAGTCCATACGACATGAAGAAGACATTACCATTGCGCTATGCTGTGGGAATGCCCATCAGCTTTAGTTAATAGTCATTTCAGAGGATCAAGGCCCCAGAAAAGCATTAAACCAACTCTTGGTTGCGGGGTTTCGGCGGGCTATTCTGAGGCTTTTCCGGACGCAACCTTGTTCCGCGGTCCATAATCCCTTTGACCGTATCCTGGTCAGCACAACCTTTGAGCTTTTCCTCCATCTTCATCCTAAAGCGCTCTTCGAGCTCACTGGCCATCACCTCCAACCTCCTCCGGAGTGCGCGTCACGAGAGACAGCGCATGAATCCGAGACCTGTCCATGAATCCGAGCAGTTGAGGGTTCAGAATTTCAGGTGCACGTGAAGCATGAGGGGACGGAAGCTCTCCCAATCAGGAATGCACAGGATCGCACCCTGCTGCCCCAACCTGCAGGGTACCATGTGTCAAGACCATGTGGGAGTCTCAGAACTCGAGCTCAGAACTTGATTAAAGGAAACTACAGGTGGTATCTAGGGCTTCTATAAGGCTTCTATAATAAGGTATATAGACCTTCTATAAGGCTCCTATAGCGGTAGCTACCCACCTGAAAATGTCCTAGACTTAGAGCAACATAAACCTAAACAGGAGGATCCCAAGTAATCCAGACTGACAGTGAGGGACCTGTGACGACAAGAAACCCCCATGGGTCGAATGTTATGCTGACGCCCCGAATCTGTGAGCCCCGCTACGGACATTGAATGTCACGGCATCTCCTGTTAGTATCCATGCAACCGTAAACTCGCAACCCTAAAACCCTAGACCCCCAAACCCAAAACCTGCAACCCTTAACCCGTAAGCATCAAGGTGCGTCAAGTCGGGATATGAGTGGCCGGCATGACCCCGGAGAGGGACTCGTACACCTTCTGCTGTCTTTGTACCTCAGTGGGGCCGAAGCTACCATTAACCCTTAGCCCCAAACCCTAAACCATTTGCTCAAACACTCTTGTGGAGAAGCTTCTTAGGGTTTAGAGTTTAGGGTTTAGGGAGGGTTTGGGGCCTAAGAAGTTTGGGGTCCTCCAGATCTAGCGTTTGATCATGATGTGGGAAAGCATCCCCCGGTACCCAGGACCCTTTGAAAAAACCGAGGATGTGAACTTTGCTCATAGTCTGCATGGGTGCCACTTCCTATTCAAGCCTGGTAGTCTGTAGAACTAAGGGCTCGTGGATCAGAGTCCAAGATAGACATCTTCGGCACAATAGCGATTCGGAGTTGCCGCCCAATCTGTGGGTCTTGTTTACTGTACTTGGGGTTAAGCAACATAATTACAACCTAAACCTTAAACCCTAAACCCTAAATCTTAAACCTACACCCCGAAACCCACAACCAAACCCTAAACCTTAAACCCGAAAAACCCTAAATCTTAACCCCGACGTCCCGAAACCCTCAACCGAAGAGTTCAGGACTTAGGGTCTTTTGGCTCGGAGCCCGGCAGGGGTCAAGCCCGCGAACTCGGGCGCTACGATCTCCACCTGAAGTGCAGGGGCCTTTTTAAGAAGCAGACCCGGGGTTCGGGTTTAGGGGTTTTGGGGTTTTGGGTTTAGGGGTTTAGGGTTTGGGGGTTTAGGGGTTTAGGGGTTTGGGGTTCGGGGTTCAGGGGTTTAGGGTTTGGGGTTGGTTTGGGCTTCAGGGGTTCCGCTGGTCCTTAGCGCTCAGGGGTTTTATGGTACAGGGGTCGAGTTTTCGAGCCGACGCCCTCCGCGGTGGACACAAAGCTTGGTATGCTCTGGTTCTCTACTTGGAGGTTCATGGGTAGTTATAAGTGGGGTTATAAGTAGGGTCACTATAGTTATAACCCAAATTAGGGGACTTATAACCCCACTTATAACTAGCCATGAACCTCCAAGTAGCATTGCCGATCAACAGGATCTATGCGGGTTCATATTTTTCGAGCGAAATGCCGCATGCCGGGCTTCCTGGGCCATGTCGTCTCCCGCGCCGAATCCGACATCGAAAAGCCCGAACTGAAGAGTAGCACAAACGCCTCCAGCAAGAAAAGTAGCTACACACGAACATAACGACAACCCGCCGCACCCCGAACCTTTACCCTAAACCCTACACCCCAAAACCCTAAACCCATAAACCCCTAAACCCTAAACCCTACACCCTTAAACCCTAAACCCTACACCCCTAAACCCTAAACCCCTAAATCCTAAGCCCCCTCAACTCTGAACTCATCTTCGGGTCTCCGGCGGAGAAGTGGGACTCGCCAGTCAGACCTAACGCGTCTTGTTTGGGTTTGGGCGTCTAGAGGTTTAGGGTTTTTAGGGTTTTTAGGGTTTTAGAGGTTTAGGTTTTAGGGTTTAGGGCTTTAGAGGTTTACGGTTTAGGGATTTTGGGGGTTTGGGGGTTAGGGGTTTAGGTCGGACTTCATTTTCGGGCGGGGAGCTTCGAGTCGAAGGTTTCAGTGTCAGGGTTCCGTTCGCAGTGCCGGGTGTCGGTTTAAGGTACAGGATTCCGCCTTTAAGCGCGGGGTTCGGGCTTAACAGGGTCCATAAGGGTTTAGGGTTTCCGGTTCCTTTAATTAAGGGGTCCATAAGGGTCTAGGGTATAGGGTTCCTTGAATTGGTCCGAAAGGGTTTAGGGTATAGGGTTCTCCCAAGAAGGCTTATCGAATTCGTATGGGCTGCCGGGATTGACGGTCTTGGATTTGTGTGAGGGTAAACGACCCTCAGTACCAGAATCACTCGTCACGACAAGGCGCGGGCCTTAGAAAACCCGGCTCAGGTGGGCTAAAGCCCAAGATCCTACACCCTAAACCCTAAACCCCTAAACCCCTAATCCCCAAACCCTAAACCAGGTGCGCAGAGCGGAAGATTTGGGGCTCACTCTACTTGAACATGGATTGCACCATTTATTTATGGGCGCTTGATAAGCTTGGCGGTGCAGTGTCCATCAGAGCATCCCGCATGACTGCGTCAATCGACGGCACCCTGTCGCTTTATGGCTTCTGGCTTGCGGCAGTCCCTTCTGAGCCAAAGCGAACTCAAGGGCAGCAGGGCTGACTCAACACCCCCAAAACCGCAAGTCGCAACCTTCAGCCGCAACCCTGCATCTTATCCCGTCTCAAACTACATGGGAAGCCCGGAACCCTGAACCCGCAGTCTAAATTCAAACCCGACATGCTAAAACCCCTCCAGTACCAATATATGGGTAGTTCTCTTGATTAGGGTCCCTTTTCGGATCCTTCTTATAAGGGTGCCATACTATATCTGGGATCTAAACAGGGGCCTGAACTTAGAGAACTATTCATATAGAGCCCTGACAGGAAACTTTCCCGCGAACCTAGACTGAACCTCCCTCTTCTCTGCTTTGCAGGCCCCGGAGCCCATCTCCAGCGCGCCGGCATCTCCCTCGTGCGCTGCCTCTTGACACGGCCGTTTCGGGTTGAGAGGGTTCAGGGTTTGGGAGGTTGGGGGACTGGTGACAGGATCATTTGACTTTGTTGATGATATAAGTCCTGCATTACCTTAAGGACCCTAAACTGTGGGAATTATGGTACATTCCTTATTATTATATGGGTATTGCTGGATTTATATCATCAACCGTAGTAGCTAGGGCTTTCAACTAGAATACAGAAACAGCCTTACTTACGTGATCCCTTGATCCTCCATGTGTTCATCAGGCCAAGACAGGGGATCTTAAGCGTGGGGTGGCCTTGTGCGGGACGTTAAAAATTTTCGGAACACGGGCCCTGACAGACCATGGCAAGCGATACGGGCAAACAAGATTCATACATACTGCCTACCACCCTCTAATCCAACGTCTCTACACCACCTGCAACTCTGGACCCCACATGTCAACCTGCATCAACACTCTCAAGACCACATACTTATTCATTCTGTAGTCTGCTCTGGTTTTGTGTAATAGAGTCTGGTATCGTATAGTACTTCACTAGGCCTGGTCTCCAAACCTCAGCCCTCCGTCCGGGTTTCGGGTTTAGGGTTGGTGCCTCACTGCCCGTTTCAACTCGTCTGGTCCTAGGGTGTCTGGGCACTTGTAAGAAAGCGCCCGTGGAAGCCTAAACCCTAAACCCCAAACCCCTATAAACCCTAAACCCCACACTCCTGGGCTACAGCCCAGAAGTTTCAAGGGAGCAGAAAACCCTGCAGCCAGGGTTTAGGGCTGTGAGGCCTTGCTTTTGTTGGTTGAAGCCCCCCTTTTCTCTCCGAAGAAAATCACGTTCTTATATCGTCTGTGACTGTGACTGTGAGGGAGCTGAAGCACAAACAAAGTACACACCAACTGGGAAATAAGCACATAAAGCAAATCGGTGGTAAGTTATTAAGAAACTGTAGTACTTATGTCTCAAACCCATGGACAAATATTCATACATAACATCATAGTAGATGTGTATCGGTAGAGGCTCCTGTGCAATGAAGAAACTCCAAAGTGACAGAAATTGAGGTCCCCCACATACGTTGAGGCCTTCGTGCTCTACGTGGCTTTTGTGGCCTACTGCTTCAAAGCCAACCCGAACAAATTAATCCTCTTCTCGGAGCCAATAATTCCCAGTTTTCGAGACAGGCTTCCGTCAACATGACAACCCCCCAACCGTCTCCTCCACTGATGGCTTTTCGAGGCTTACGGGTAAGGCTTTGGGGTTTTATGGTTCAGGTCTAGGGATAAGCGCTCAAGATTTATAGTAGTCCTCTGGGAACTGCAATACTCATTCAAGAGTCGATGTCAACTTACACAAGACGAGGCCACGAACACCCTATACCATACAACCTGGGATTCATGATTCGGCCTCCCGAAAACATCTCAAACCAAACTTGAAATCCATACTGTAGATTGGGAGTCTTAGCCCTAAACCCCAAACATCCCTAAACCTTAGACCCTAAACTCTAAACCCTAAACATCCCTAAACCCTAAACCCTAAATAGACCCTAAACCCTAAATAGACCCTAAACTCTAAACCCTAAAACCTATACCCTCAACCCTAAACCCTAAAATCTATACCCTAAACCCTAAACCACTACAGACCCCAAAGAGCGCAGCTGTAGGCCGGACGGATTCGTCCACGACTTTCAGTCCCACGAGGGTGAAGCTGCTATCCTCGGATCCGGGTCAGGGGTTTAGGGGTTTTGGGGTTTAGGGTTTAGGGTTTAGGGGTTTAGAGTTTAGGGGTTTACGGGTTTAAGGGTCTAGGGCTTAGGGTTTAGCCTAGCGGGTTCACTTTCCGGGGTGGTTTTTCCTCTTGTTTTGTGCTGTTGCATGCCCCTCTCCTTCAGTGGTGCCTTTCCCTCACTTGGAAAACACCGTCCTGCGCGAGGTTTCGCCTTCTTGCAGATGTTGCGCTCTTCGTAGCCGAGGCTTCTGTCTCATTGCCGCTTTCTTGCTTTTGTGCCCGAAAACTCACGTGAGTTTTTGTCGTGCGCTTTTTGGTTGCGACTTCGTCCAAAGCTCCAAGAACTTGGCGTGCTAAATTCCTGACTTTCTTAAACAATGTTGCTTGCTATCTCGCGCTTTGCGCTTTCTGCGTTTTTCTGTCTGTGCCGCTATCCGTGATGTGCTCTGCTTGCTCTTTGGGGGCCGGGGTGGGGCGGAGCTTAACGACGTTCTCTTTCGCGGGCAGCCTTAGGCTGCAATCCTAAAGTCAACCACAACAGGAAACGAGCGCGTGTCGAACGAACCGACAGCAGGACGAGGACGTGGCCGCCGGCACAAGCACCCTCCCCCTGCTTTTGCTACTGTCGCAGACAACTGGAGATTTTGCCGAACATTCATGACGGACGTTACACACACCATCGCAATAGCAATCGCAGAAGCAGTAACAAGGTCAAGACTGAGGGCTGCATACGACAGCAGCAGAGGTACCACAAAATCGGCATAACCCGCACACCATCAAACACCACCCGCATAACCCACACCCTACACCACGGTAATGGCAATCGCAAGAGCAGCAAGTCATCACCACACAAAACAAGGTCA
>CAJNJA010017342.1:0-11146 GCA_905231915.1 Symbiodinium necroappetens
ATTCCAGCCAGTGGTCCTGGCACAGATGTACCTCTATATCCCACACCATTGACTGCCACGTATCCCGAGATTCTTGGGCCCCGGGAAATGTATTGGGGGGCGGTCCCGCAATACATTCTGACTTGAACAGACAGATATTACACAACGCAGTGCGCAACACAACATACTGCACTACATCCCGGAATAAGAGGACGGACAGGCTCATGGCTTGTCAGTCAGCAGCAAAGTACAAGTGGGACAGTAAGAAGCTGGGGGAGTCTGTCCTGCAGCTCTGTGGACGATGCCTACGGCAGACACAAACCGTCGTCAAAGCAAAATGCCAGCGGTTGGGAAAAAGCCGACATCGATCAGGCAGCCACACCGAATAACACGCCAAGGTGGAAATGACCCTTCTCGCATAGCCTGCCACAACGAACAAATGAACGACCCCCTCTGAACTTCGTTTCTGGGGGCCGGGGTATTGTGTTGTGGCAGGCGCACCCCCCCCCCCCCACCCCAATATACACAGGTTCGAGTATGTGTGCTAAGCACATCGGATGAAGAACATGGACATCGCTGTTCTTTCATCCGTGGTCTCCCTATAGGAAGTACTGCGACCATGGCCGTCGCGCACATCGCTTTCTAGCGCCAGTACCGAAGCGCTTTGCCTTGGTAGACCACCAAGGAGACAGATTGCATTCCGGCGGAAGCGCTAGCATCGGCTTGGACTCTGAAATCCTTCCTTCAAAGGGGCCTCCCCGAGACGGCTCGAAGCCCATCAGCCCATCATCGTCACATCAGTAGAGGTGGTCTCTTTTTGGCGAAGGGGAGCTTTTGCTTTGGTAGGCGGTTTAGGGTTTTGAGGTTAAGGTCTTCGGAGGAGTTGGTGCTGTGTCAGGTGGTCAGAGATGAAGGTGACACAACCGAGCTCAAGCCTCAATCTACAACGCAATCCAAACATCTGCAGTTGATGGAGCTCGGGCACAGCATGAAGCAAACCGACGACATGCGTCGACGCACGAAATTTGAGAGCCACAGTAAACGGAAAATCTCCAGTTCAAAATTAACTCACAACTACAGAGTCTGCCTGTGTGAAACCACATTCCAGCTAAAACCGATGTTCCCCCACGACACCATCACGAGAAGGACGCATCCAAAAGACTTGGAAAGAGCATCTTGAAACACAATCTGCTTCTGTCAGGGCATCAACACGCATGTGGCTATTGGAAGCCGAAGAGATGAACAAACCGTGGCTCCATGCTTTGAGCCCGAATGTGCCCGCCTGCATTTCCTACTGCTCTTGATAAGCACGCCTGGGCACAGTATCTCTCGTCATGACCCGAAAAACACGTTGGAGCCTGCTTTAAACAAATTGCCCAGCCCGGGCAGGCAACCCAATGCATACTGATCCTTCCGGCAACAAGCCTGGCCTTGGACAAGCTGGTCTTCAGCTGGAGCAAGCTGTGCCTGCGTGAAGGGTGGTGGTATGGGTGGTGCGTGGTGGTCGTTCGGCGGAGAAATCGCCGACTGAGCGCGGGGCTGTTTTGCTCCTTTGACCTTCTTTGTTCCTGCCGGCCGCGCTGGCCTCATGTGGCTGCGGAGTCCCGTGCTACTCTGAAGCGCCAAAAGGCAGTCTTACAGTTGCAGCTAGCTGCCGCCGCGCACGGTCTTCTGGGCCTTGGTTGGCAGCTTAAGTGAGACATTGCGACATCGTGAGAACATCCAAAACAAAATCTCGCCCAGTAAGTCCTTCACAGTCGCCGCGGCATTGCTCTGAGCTCGGGCCGACAGCCTCATCAATGATACCGCCTACGTCTTCTCCTAGTTTCAAGGCATTCTCTGAACTTCTACATGTAATAGGTGCCTGAATCGTACTGTTCTAATCTCTGCGCGAGAATCAGCAGGTGCCTCTGCCAAGGCAAGTAGCAAGCACAACCTGGTGCGCCCAAGATGCTGCACATCTTTCTGAAGGAACACTTCCAGTACTCGACGCAAGCAACTGAGAATCGGTCCCAAGGAAGCGGCTGAGGCTCTGCATAGTTCTCCAATATCTCGGTACGCTGAGGGGTGACATGAAAGCTCACAACGAGTTTACCGATTCCCAGACTAGGATTCGGGCCCAAGAAACGGGCAGTAGGATGAAGACGTAAAGCGTAGTCCTTGCAAACATATCTTGCATCTCCTGTGTGTCTGTGCAGGGGTAGCGCGGCCAAGTGACCCAGCGGCAGAAACGCCCGGGAATGATTCTTTGAGATACTTACCACTTGAGCCCAAGGGCACTTTGGCAAAAAGATCATCATGGGCCTTGCTCGTCGGGCCATTCAAACTGAATCGTTTCTTCCTGCTTTCAGCCGAGATCATGATAAACACCGGTGAACTATTCTGAACGATCAGGTATTTCGCAGCAGGCGTGAGGCAAAGTGCAAAACGCTGCCAAGGCAGACATCAACCATACTTCTCTTGCTTCAAGCAAGGCTTGACGCAAGAAGTTGTAGGTTTCACTTTCCTGCCTGCGTTCTGCTAGTGCTCCAGCACCTACGAGGATCAGCTCATGACGTAGATCCCGGGCCGCGTTCTGACCTCCGGAGGTGCCAAGCGAAAGTATCGGCTCTCGAACTCAGGGTGTTCGTCATACGGGCTGGAAAACAACTGCAACAGCTCTTGTGCAAGCTGAAAGCTGCCACTTTCAGCTGACTGATATGCGTCCATGAGCATCCAGTTGCGAGGCACATACTTGGGTGACACTTGCCTCATGCGGTCTGCGACTTCGTCTGCATCATCTCCTTCCTCCCGCAAGCGGGTAAGCCACTCCCAAAGCCACTGAGACCATGCTCTCTCCAGGTCTGGACTCAGGCTTTGGTAGAAGCACCGCTGCAGGGGTGCCAAGAGACTGCCACTTTCCATCAGCTCGTCCCAATCCTGCGCTATCGTGGCAAGGCAGCGCCAGGTAAGGGTCCAGTCGGCGCCCGACTGCTCCATGAGAGAGAGGAGGTCATCGCACAGCTCAGCTCCTCTGTCGTCCCAGAAAGACAATCCCAGCTTTTGCATTCGAACCTCTGCGAATGCATCAGCCAAGAGCGACGGAAATGCCCGTAAGACGGACTGTGCCTCTTTGCGACCGTCTGTGTCAAGAAGACACTCAATCGATCGGATTGCACATGTAAAATTTTGATAGGATGCCTTGGGTTGGTCGCGAAAGCTGAACTTGTCAATACCGTCTGTCCAGCTGCACCAGTTTGGATTGTATTTCTCCATGAAGCCAAACGGGCCATAGTCCATTGTCCTTCCCCCAAGCAAGCAATTGTCAGATTGGAAATTCCCTTGGCAGAATCCGACACGCCACCATTCTGCAGTTAATCGTGCCATGCGACGTGCCATCGGCAATAGCATTCTCCTCAGAGGTGCTTGCAAGTTGGTGTCTTCAGCAGGCTCAAAGCACTCAGGGTATTCCCGGGCAATGAGATGTCGGACGATCTGCTCAAGCTCCCGTCGCTCGAGAGACTCGGGCTTATAGCCACTGTCCCTGGCACGACGGCCGAAAAGCTCCAAGTGGCCAACTCGCAAGAAAGATCTGGCAACCCGGCAGGTGATTGCACAGGGCTCGTAAACACGCTCACCCAGCCACTCACGCAGAGCACTCTCCGACCGGGACACGACCAGAGACAGGCAGCGTGTTGTTGGGACCCTGAGGTGATGCATAGCTTCGGATGCGAGGAACTCTCTCAAGCTGGATCGTATGACAGCTCTGCCATCTGCACCGCGGCAAAAAGGTGTCGTCCCGGCTCCTTTTAGCTGCAGCTCCCAGTGCTTCCCATTTCCCAAACTCACTTCTCCGACAGAGATCGCCCGACCATCTCCATACATGTTGCCGGTCGTTATTTCGTTTCCAGCCACGGACAGGGTGTAGGGGGTGCACCAGCTTCTCATTTTCGGCATGCTCTCCATGTGCCCGGACACGTATTGCAGGAAATCCTCCGATTGGCAATCTGCCTCTGAGAGGCCAAGCTGATCTGCCATGTCCGAACTGCAGGCAACGAGGCATGAATTCAACAAGGGCGTCGGCTTGACCTGGACATAGTGGCCTCAACACCAAGGAGAACACTGCATCTCAGGTCAGGATGGCGCAAGAACATTTTCTAGTTGGGCTGTGTAACACCGGGAACTCGCCTTGAACATGGCGGATGCTGTCTGTTTAACATGTGTTTTTTGGTTACATCTGCCTGCAGAGACCAGGCGCTTCTCACGGTTGGGCTCGTGCAGCTCCTGCTGGGGATCCGGAGACAGCTCCCGAATCCACGAGTGATCGGCGTGATCTTGGAGCTGCGATAGTCCTGCAGGCAAGACCTGCATGACTCTCCATTGTCGCAGCTGCCTTCGGCGTCGGACACCGTGGGCACCAGAGATGCCGAAAACAGCGGCACCCAGAAGCGAGTTAAATCCGTGCGGGGCCGGGGCATGCTGGGATTGGGATCGGCATTTGCCGGCTTGTGGCCGACTCGGCGATGGCTGCGCCTGGCTCTGCCGCACCCCAATCATGGCTCAGGCCATGGTGTCGGACCGACCATAAACATGCAGTGTCCTGAAAGAGGCCCAGTCGCTACATTCAATGCTCTAAGGCGTTGTCGTGCCTGGCCTGTGGCGATCTCCGCTCTCACACAATCCAGCCGAAGGCCGAGGGTTGTTGGTATGTGAATCTCTGTAAATCCTTTTTGGAATAGGCCTGGGCCACAGCGAAATATGTGATAAAGGGCTCAGCAAGCAAACCACCCCAGCATACCCCACACTTGTTCTTTGAACCTGCTGAGGCCAGGCGAGTGCGAGCAAAGCCGAGAACAAAACACGACTAAGAGGCGTGTGATGGGAAGGCATACACTCGCGCTGTTACTGGCAGCCGAGCAACCCGAGAACACAACAGGACTAAGACTACTCATACTGAACCGGAACATGCGCTTGCAATGGTGGCTGCAAATATTTCAGGTACGGAGTCGCATCCAGACATCTCTGAAACAAGCTGGCTGACGAATGTCATATCTGGGTTCGAAAGTACCTTCAGCAGCGTATTGCGGCTGATGTCTTTCTCATGTAGCAGACTGACATGGTCAGTCAAGTACAAAAGTCAGACAAAGAAGCACATCCGCAACTGAGCCGCTCGTCGCTTCTTCTTTAAATTTCCTTGGTTTGAGGGCTCAGATCGGCAGCGGCCACGAACGTCTCAGATATCTTGTCCTTACGCGCAAAGCAGCTCGCAATGTCACAGCAAGCTTTGCGCATTTGTGTGGTCCACACATCTACGAATCCCGCAGCATACAGAAAGGCGAAAGAACCGCCCAACTGCACCGACATCTTGGTGATCAGCGTCAGTTCCCACAGAAAGCGGAGGTGCGTAAAGACGGTGACCCATAATCCAACCACGGCGACTGCAGTCAGCCAATGCATATTGATCTGATGAGCACGCACATAATCCACCAGCTTCCACGAGCCTCCAGCGCACAAGCGGCCAGTGAACAGAAGCAAATTGGTGGCATCGAAGGTGATGGCCCAAAATGGCCGGATCAAGTACTCGATGCTCTGTTCCCAAGGTGCACTGTGTGCCTACAACGACATGATGTTGCCAACCGATTGGCGAGCCATCACACCAAAGCCATACAGCCAACCAAGGACATGCACCACTATCATCAGCGATGTGTACTTTCGCCACGAGGGCTTGATGCAGAAAATGGTGTTGAGCACCGCGAAGACGTTGAACAGCCCGAACCAAGGCATCAGAATCACGTACTCCTCCATGTTGAGGTCCTGATGGCCTTTCGACGAGGGCTGCGTCCAGATCCTGCAGAACATCACCATGAAGCCCCACAGTACCTCCAACGGTCCAACGGGAAAATATCGGCAAAGCACACCATGGCCACACTGTTGTGGGCCGCCTTGTTTTGGAATGGTGATGTCACCAATTGGTGCACCAATAACTGAGTCATTACCACAGACACCACGTCGTGGAGCACGATCATTGTCGCGAGGATGGGGTGGTGAGTCACGTTGTTATTGTTGCCCAATAAGGTTCTGCTTGGCTCCATTTGCGATGAGGTTCTGCTTAGCTCCATTTGCGACATGTCCACATTGCGATAGCGGAGGATACTGCCAATGGTGTACGCAGTGTACACCAACAACAGGGCACACGAAATAAGTCCGAATTTCATCGGAAGCTCTTGTGACTGCCACGAGGCCGTGGGCCGCAGGATCGATCTACTTTGATGTGCTTTTGAGCCTTCAAAACCCCCCGCAGACGGAGCGCTGCTTCACGGGGCCCGTACGATGCATGGAATCTGGGCGATAGGACGTTGTTGTATCACGGCTCTACCAGTTTCCTAAAATGAGCTCTGGCTTTCTCTATCTTTATCTTATCTGAAAAGGCTCGTTGCATCATGTCGAAGTCAACAACCATTGTCCACTGTACTTCTGTTGTTACACTCGCGGCCCTAGCGACGTGTTGGAACATTCGCTTTGCATTCCCGAACCAGGAAATTCCGAGAAAGAAATATTCTCGAAACCTTCGCAGACTGATGAAGACCAGGAAATTGTAACCCAGACTGCTGGGTGCAAATCTCGTACCCCTTGACAGTCGCCACAGCGACATGTTGGCGGATTGGGACGGTCCAGCCAAGTTCGCTTTGTTGGGTGGAGGCAAATACAACTCCAACCCTTCCTGCGGTTGCGCATGCTTCGCAAACAACACTGCTCTAGTTCTCCATCCTTTTCGTGTCAGCACGACTCCCTCTGTTCTTGCATTCATGGTGACGGAGTCTCCGACATGGAAGCAGCAATAGGTGCCTCAGTCGAAGGTCGTAAGGTCCACAGCCGTGCACGAGGACATCCCCGATCTTGCAATAAGAACGCCCGCAGAGTCAGCCACGTGTGGCAGCAGCCGGATCACTACAGCAGAGTGCTCCATGCTCGCTGTCGTGCCCCAGAACCATGTCTTGGACTTCTTGCTTCACCTGATCTGCTGTATGTAGGTCTTTGTCTTTGCCGGTTCCTTCCAGCATCAAGGATGTCAGTTCAGAAATGAGACCGGGTGCGGAAGTCCTCAAGTTTTTCTTCGCGACCTTGGCTGAAAGCGGCATGAAGAAGCGCATAACCGCGCGATCATTCAGCCCAGGGACCTGCGACCGCGTGGACTAGCCGGGAACTCGATCGAGGAGTCGGGCTCTGGCACCGAAGGCTCTGTGGGCTCCTGTTCCTCTTCCTCCTCTTGCGCTGTGGCTGGAGCAGCAGAGCCGGCAGAGCCGCCCGGCGTCGTTGGGCCATTCTCGTGGCGCTCGTGCTCGATACGGGCCTCCGCGCTCTGCAAGGGCTGCATAGGGCTGTGTGGGCCAAGAGAAGCTGCCACTCAGAAATTCTTAGAAATTCCCAGAAATTCCTAGAAACTCCCAGAAATTCCTCCCTAGAAATTCCTCGAAATTCCTAGAAGTTTCTAGAAATTCCTGGAAACTCCTGGAAGTTGATTGAAATTTTTAGAAATTCCTAGAAACTCCTGAGCCTGCGCCAGGGCTTCGATGACATGCGGGTCCTCTTCGGCCCGCCACGCACTTTCCAAGGCGGCCCGTCGCTCAGCACGCCTGCAAGTCAAAGCCCGGATTCAGGCGGCTACGCAAGTACGGTAGTGGAGGCGACTGGCCCGATGATGGACTGACACAGACAACTGTCAGGATGTCTAGCACTAGTGAGGATAGAGTAGTCAACCTGCACGGCAAGGCCTCAGCCACGCAGACCATCCAAGAGCATGGAAAGTTGTGGACATGTGTGTCGGGAGCGGCCTGGAAATGCGTGAACGCTTGCTGAAGAAGCGCAGGCCACAAGTAAAACAATGCACGAAAATACCGAGGTCTCCACGCGGTAACTGTCACTTCCTTTCCAGCAAACGTCTTGATGGTCAGCTGCCGGCTGTGCAAATGCAAGCCTGGACTCACAATCAAGGAGGAGCTTGCAAGCAACGGATGGTCATCACGACGATTCTCCATAGTCATTGCGTCAAGTGTATTTTTGTATGAAGTGAACGCTGTGATACGGGTGTTTACTATTACTGTAACAGGTAGGAGGTGCAAACAAAATGCTCTCGCATCATCACTCTGAGAAGCGGAGCCTGTACTATAGCGACTGGCAGCCCCAGGCCTATTCAGTTCGTATTCATTCACGCGTTTATGATCCTTCATGCCTGTGGGCACTCCAGCTTCCCTGACACTGTCAAGCCTGCTTCACGATCCGAACACGGAATCAATCCACCATTTCCATTCGCCACAGGCTTGTGGGAGTGGGAGCGCAACAAGCACAACCATCAGGCTAACCATCAAGGTTAGGTTTTGCTAGCCGCTGGCTTCGGTCGTCTTCCTAAGCGCGCAACACTCACAAACCCAAAGACAACCCGTTCCAAACCCTCCGAAGCACAAACACACGCACACACACACACACACAGAGACAGAGAGAAGCCGCACAGTTTGCCCTCCCTGTGTCGAGTAACGGGGCTGCGCACCCAAGAGCTCGGCACGTTCGCGCCGTGCCTCGGCAGAGTGGTACCTGGGCATCTTCGGGGAACACACACATGGCCTTACTGCCACCTGCATTTTCTGAGGCCGTGGGGCTCAGCAGGATAGGTTTTGGTACTTAGTTTGATTTGGCGGATTCGCGATTCCTGTCCGCTCCCAACCGCAGCCTCTCAGGTTTACCGTTACCCCAGACGTCTTCCTTGACTGCCCTATTGAATAGAGTGGGCAAAACACGACCACATCGCGACGAAGGGGCCGAGACCCTGCAACAGCGAATCACGGTTGAGGTCTCTACCCGTTACTGACCACATCCTGCTTACGAACGTAAGAACGCCACCGATACTGCATTGATGAAAAATCTTCGCAGCCCGAGCACTTCACTTTGAAGTCGGAGACTGTGGAAAGCTCGTTGGACATCTGATAATAGACCGGGTCGCCCACCATGGGTGCACGCAGCCCAAAGGCACAGTGTGCGCGTGTCTGGTGATACCGTCCGCTATATGGGTTCATGGACAGGAGAGTCAAGCCACCAGCGAGCGGAGAATACAAAACCGAAGAATATTCAGTCATGGCAGGCAGGCCACCGTCATCTTCTCTGACAGGTTTCGCAACGGAACCTTTGCCGAGCCTCTCTAAAGCTAAAGGCATCGAGACTTGCCCTGATTTGGGGGTCCGTCCACAAACGACAGCCCATAGCTCTCGCTTCCAGAAAGAGCGTTGTGCCACCATGTCTTTGGCGAAAGATGCCGCAGCCTTGTGCCGCGCAAGCAGCAGCACACCGCTCATCTCCGTGCTCAGGCGGTGGACCAGCCGTGGTGGCTCCTGCTGCCATGTAGGCAAGGACATGGAATTTTGCAGGATGAATTTTGCTCTCCCTGCAGGTCCTCCATTCCGAACTGGAGGCTGGGCAGCAATCTCAGCAAGTGCATTCCACCGACATGCTTGCCTGGAGCGACGGACCACCCAGAAGGTTTGTCCAAGACCAGGAAGTCGGTGTCCTTGTAGATAATTCCTTGGTCGTGTACGCGCATCAACTCTGCCACTCAATACACAGAGAAGCCTGTGACTTACATTCGGCTAAGAATCGTCTGAGCAACCATCCGGGAGTTTCCTCCTTCTGTTGCACCGGCAAGCGCTTCTTAGGCACGGGGCTCATGACCTTCGGAAAGTACACCAGGTCCTAAGTTCCGACAGGTTTTCAGCGCTGCCGGGACTGCGTCTGCAAGTGTCTGCAAGCACCTCATTCTCTGGTGAATGCCATGTCTCATTTGCTTTCAACGGTGTCCGCCCTTGACACATAGGTCGAAAGCGCGGAATCACGACGCTTCCGCGATGCTGCTCTGCAGTCGCATTCGGGCTCATCACCTAGTCCCCGCACAGGCAGGAGCAAAGAGAGAGAGAGAGAGTGAAAGAGCGCGAGACAGAGAGAGAGAGAGAGGAAGCGAGAGAACGCCTTGTCAAGGCCAACTCTAATTTCAAGGCCGAGACACCCAGACCTGCCTTGAGCTTATCAGCTTTTGGCCAGCATTCCAGTTTGAGCCTTGGCTTCAAGATCTGTGGCAGGGGCCCAAAGTCGCACCTCGCTTGGCCTCCGGCAAACATGCTTCTGGAGCCAGCGATCCAAACGCATCGGCTCAGCATCTGCAGGCACGCGGTGGCACGCGAACGGGCCAAGGTCAAAGGGACGTTCACCTGGGCTTGGACATGCTCGGATTGTCCTAGCCAAACCCACGAAACGCTGCAGGAAACTGTTCAGTCGAAGCGCCGGGCAAATGAGCGGGATTTTCAAGCTGCAGCCGAAGTGTGGCTAAACGGCGCTGCCCCCATCTCCTCCAAATAGCCGCCCATCCCTGCAAGTGCATCTCATCGCTGGCTTGGTAGGTACATCTAACAGATTCAAGTTTACTTGAGCTTTTAGCAACTGTCGTGCTGCATTTTGTCTGCAATGTATTGTACTCTGCTTCTTTGGTGGACCAGTGGCGTACCGTTCTGATCTTCTTGGCCAGAGTCACGAGTCTCCACTAGTTCTTTGCTTGGCGGGGCAAATCTGCAGATGGCCCGCCGACAGTGCGCATTTGTTTTTTGGTCAGCTGCCGCCAATGTCTGAGTCGGCCTCAAATAACTGCGGCGTTTTTGGCGTTCGCATTCCTGCGCCCTTGGGGCGACCAATGCGCGGCGCCTCTGGAAATAAGCCGCAGACAAGTCACCCAATAACATCTCATCTATATCTAGTTCCTCAAGCACTCTCTTCACGACCCGACGCCCCAACACCTTCTCGACTACTCTGATTGTGATGCGGGTTGGGCGAACGCCCTTCCCAAGCATTTCACGGAATACCTTCTCCACATCTGGGATAGGCTCATCAAAAGCGTGAGACTCGCCAACTTGTGGACCTGCAGAGAAGCGCGACAGTGCCAGGATGCCGTGTATAACTCGAAAAAGCACGCCACAAGGATCATACATGCAGACGTCTACAGATGTGCTCAGAATCATTCTTGATCGTCTCATTCGCCACGCCTACTTCTCAACACTCGGGCTCGGGGGGTTTGTGCCGTTCCAGTCTCATCTCGGTTCTGTGCAACTTGGCTTGATTAGTTACTCGCCCTCTCGAACCCCTCGCGGAGAGCGGC
>CAJNJA010017342.1:11183-36260 GCA_905231915.1 Symbiodinium necroappetens
GCCTGTGGGCCATTTTCCTCCTCCTCATTCTTGATCTTACAATGAGTCGTCCGTCGTCTCTATGAATAGAGGGAAAGAAGGACTGCTGCTTGTGTATGTCGGTAGCATAACCTGCACATGCTCTGACGCAAGATACGCAAGCACACCATTTAACATACGCTAAACTGCTAAACATGAATCAAGCTAGACCAGCAACAAGCCGCGCAGCATGTCACACGTAAGGCATGAGGAGTAGCAGGTGTAATGCACAATGCGTGAGTTATCGCCTGGAACGCCTCTGAGACCGATGTGGTCAAACACTGCCTGAAGCACAGCTTTTCACCTAAGCATCGACCGTGCCCGTCAAGGACGACAGCACCACAGACCATGTCCCTAATGATTAATGGGCACGGTCGAGGCTCAGATGTGAAGCTGCACTTCCCGCAGTGGTGCTTCTCCTGTACAGTAAGCCCAGCAATGCCGTCCATAGCTAGGCGTCTTCACTTCTCATCCCGAGTGGCTGTGCCTACTAAGCATGCCACAGGTGCGAGTGCTCACCTGGCAATTTGTCTTTCATGGCTTATGCACGAGACGCTTTCCTACAAAAAGGAATCTTGACCCAGCGTTTGCCGTCAAGACTAGGCTAGCACATCCAAAACAGCCGCAGCACTGTAACATGCTGTGCGTCGTATCTTCGGCTTGCTTTGCCTGCATCCAGAAGCTGAGGAGCCGGCATGCTGCCACTGGGTGCTGCTGGTTTCGGCTT
This sequence comes from Symbiodinium necroappetens, assembly GCA_905231915.1. Classification (NCBI taxonomy): domain Eukaryota; class Dinophyceae; order Suessiales; family Symbiodiniaceae; genus Symbiodinium; species Symbiodinium necroappetens. The sequence continues at coordinate 11,929 of CAJNJA010017342.1, forward strand.
GTGGTGGTGGCAGGCTCATCAGCCAGAGCTTGCAGCAGCTGCGTGTACTCGAGTACGGAAGGCGATAGGCGGCTGGCACACATCAAACGAAACCTCAATCGCTGCGAGCGCGCATCAAGAAAACACACCGTCTGTGCTGACTAAACCTCGGCCTTATGAAAAATGTTGCCGATGGCTTCTGGGAGACCATCTTGTAGCTTTCCTCTGGCGCATTCCTAATGGCATTAAAAGGCAGGACCGGAGGAGGAGGCCAAACACCGCGAGGTCTGGTTGAACCTGCAGCAGCAGGCCGACTCTTGTCCAAATGGCAAACGGAAACACAGAGGCCTCGTGCATCATCGAAGCAAAGTGGCTCTCTGCACCTGCAGGGCATGCCGGGCTAAAAGCAGCCGCGTCTGAAACGAACGTGTGCCCGCCGTCTCAAGCGTACAGACTTGAGTCTAAGGCTGGCACAGGCTAAGCGACAGGGAAGGGAGAGGGAGGGAGAGGGAGGGCAAGAGGGAGGAAGGGAGCGAGAGGGAGAGGAGGGAGAGGGAAGCGAAGGGAAGAGAAGGGAGGAAGGGAGCGAGAGGGAGAGGGAGGGAGAGGGAGGTAGAGGGAGGGAGAGGGAGGGAGAGGGAAGCGAAGGGAAGGGAAGGGAGGAAGGGAGGGAGAGGGACGGAGGAGGGAGGGGAGCACTTCCCAACAGTCCCGCTGGGCCAACTGGGCCTCCGACGCTCCACATCACCTGCGACCACGCACGCCTTGATGACAGCCGTGTAAGTGAAGCGGTCTGGCTGCAGCCCCAGCATCCTCGGATGTTGATTTATATACTGATCGGCACAAGGTACGGCCAAGTACTGGATCATCCAAAAAGCATCAAAACATACCATGAAAAATTATGACGGCTGTGAGCTTTTGCCAGTCGCGTGCATCAGCTTAGTGTGCTGCCAAATCTGCTTCGCACCCACCCTGTACACCCGGGCCATCCTGGGCCTCCACCCAACCCTGCACTGCCCAAACTTCTGAGTTTGTTGTCGCCGTTCCTGTTGCAGCATGCAGCCGATCCTGTCGACATGTGTGGGGAAACAGCACAGCATCCACAATCGCAAGACTAAGTATGCGCACATCCACGTAGCCGTGAGCCCCAGCCCTTGTCCAGCAGGATGTATGACTGAGCTCCTGGCCTGAATTGCAACAAAACCTGCTCCGCACCGGAAACGTCAGCTGCTTCAGCTGCTGCATCTGCGAGGATGTTCATGACGATGCCAGCATCTTCTTGCGAGGGTTCTGGCATCTGCTTCCTTGCGCAAGGGTGGCTGCTGGATCTCTGCTCCGCCCGCAGAAGCGTTGCATAGGTCACCTCAGTTTAGCTTCGGCTGACGTTCAGATGGTACAGTGCCCTTCCTCTGCTTCTGCTGGATTTGAAACGAAGAGAAGCAAGGCTAGCTTCGGCTGAAACTCCGCATCCGGCTGGATCTTGCAAGCAGACATTGCTCTCAACGCCTTTCGTGCCGAGTGCACTTCTCCAGAACCCGTGCTTGCAGCGATCAAGGTCCGCCAGGACACGACGGAGGGCTGCCATCCCTGGACTGTGGACTTTGAGGTGACGAAGGCTGTTTGTTGGGCTGTTACGCACACCTGCAACCATGTGGTTCCAAACACCAACCGTTCAAGTCCCCACACGCTGCAAGAAAGCAGCGTGCTGCATACAGCTGCCATTCTGATTCAAAGCCAGAGGTCACGCACTTGTGTGAACATCCGTGAGCTTTCGAGACTCAAGCGAACAAAACGACGGGCTTCGGCAGTCTAGGTCTAGGTGCGTGTCCAAACTAACTCAGTTGCGAAAACCTCCTGTGCAATACGGCGATCATTGCACATCGGCCCAGACAAAGAAACCGCAGTCAATGGTCACAGAGCTTGGAGTTAGGAATGGCATAGTCGGATTTGCGCTGTGTGTGTGAGAGAAGTTGTTCAATTGTTGATGGTGTTTCCTCGGTTGCTGTTTTTCGTTGGTGTAGATTGGCCCCCCCCCTCAAGACTTCATGGCGACAGGTGTCAGGTAAACATGTCAGATTATGGATGCAGTGAAAGCCCTGACACCCTGTCGGACTCTTGGACGCAGCAGCCCCTCACTTACCCGAAGATACGAACCTTACATCTGACAGAGGCACAAAGCCAGCAAACGGAACGGATGTTCACAACTGCAACAGGTGCGCAGAAGTGCGGATACCCAGCAGGAACAAAAGAAGAGAAGACATCAATCCTGGACTTACGAGTTCCGTACCGCTGCTGCAAAGCCAAGTCCGACTCCTCTTGGTAGCAAGCGTTCGTTGAGGGTGCTTTGCCGTGCTTTGCTAGCCGTGGACAGTGTCACGAGATTGTGTTGAGCTCTTCGCTCCCCAAATTCCCAAATCCCTTGCAGCCTCAGCGACGAGCTCGCGGAAGAACCGCTCGGCAGCTTGGACGTCTTGGTGCTTGGCGGCAACGTCCAGGAGCGCCTCAGAGTAGCAAACGGCTTCTTGAAATTAGCCACATGCCGAGGGCACGATTTGTGACACATGTGGGGGATGTGCAGAAGAGACACGTTGTAAGTTTCTGCTCCTGGCGCCACCGTGGCCGACTTCATAATTCCGAGCCATTCGCCAGCTGCAGTAATTCCAGACTCCGCCCGTGCGGTCGCACTGATTATGGTGTTGAAAGTAATGGCATCCGGACGGATGCCAGAACTCTGCATTGTATTGTACATGGCCCTGGCACAGCAGATTCGGCATCAAACGCAACACAGCTCTCAGCAAAAATTGCCTTACACAGGCGGGATGCGTGCAGGTGTGAAGGTCGCCTTTCTTGGCTGCAGCGCTGAGGACGGAGTTGTAAGAAACCAGGTTTGGCTGCAATCTCCTTTCCCCCATGTGCCACAACCAACTCTTCGCTGAATCCAGATCATGTCCATTCGCCGCGGCAGAGATTAGTTCGTTATAGTTTAATAGACGTGGCTCGAAGCTGCAGTGCAGCATTTCCTTCAGCCAAATCGCGGCCTGCTGCGGCTGCGCGCTTTTCGCGGCGGCCTCTATGAGCTTCCCAAACGTCTTGTGGTTCGGTTCAACTCGTATACCTCAGCCGTGCGGCCACACTGCATGGCTTTAGCAGGCGAGGCATCACGACAAGGTCAGGAATGGCGCGATCACTTCTCAAAGAACATCGGGAAAGCCAACAAGGAGCACAGGAGAGGAAGGACAGGACCCCGCAAGAAAAAAACATGCTAACAGTTCAACAACTGCCGAGGCATCACGAACATAAATCCTAAAGAAATAAGCTATCAGAAGGCAACTTAGTCCCCGACTGAGCATTGATTGATACAACTGCTCTGCCGCCTGGCTGTCTCCTGCATTTGCGCAGGCCTTCAACATAGTATTCCACAGCACTCTCCTGCAACTGGTGGTCGGGTCTCTAGGCTTTTCAGTGGAATGTTCGTACCCGCGCCTGTCCTGCTCGACGGCTTCCACGAGTAGCTTACATCCTCCAGCTGTCGAAACACTGCCTCTGCCTCCGTAACTTCTCCTTGGGTCGCCAGCTCGTTGAGCTTTGCCAAATCCGAAGTACCATGAAGCTTCGCCTCCCTGCTTAGCAGACGCAGCAAAGGCGGCTTCTTTAACACTTCATGCCTCAAATACATCGTCGGAATCGTGCCCGGATCGCATGACCGTAGCGGCTATCAGTGACTGGAGCTGGAACCTTGACTTCCTGCAGAGGTCGACATCCACATCAGTCTTGCTGGAACTGCCACATGGCGCTTTCCTGGATGTGCCGGCATCGCAAACAAGCAGCCACTGAGCAGTTTCTGTCGGGTATGCTTGCACTAAACTGATGCATAACCGACACACCGGCTGCGGCTACTCTGACTCTTGAGTGAAAAACAGATGAAGCCGGGGCGATACCGTGGCATGAGAAGTCGGACCAGCAGTGTGCCATATCTTTTGGCGATCAGCCAACGCAGTCTGCCCGAAGCCTCCCCATTGCCAGCTTTGCACCTACTTCACCTGACCGCTCAGCGCAAGACGGCTGATCAGGGTCCGAGATGGTATGACAAGAAACTTGTGCGCGGCACCTTCTTGTTGGTCAAGACGCGAACCACCAAGGCCGCTGGAGAGCCCTTGGGTCTTAGCGTGTCATCGCGGCGAAGAACTTGCACCTGCAGAATGACTGTTCCGTACGAGTCTGCAGACAGTTATCTTGTCGAAGACCCGCCTGTGTGCTGCCATTGCCGTTGATCTGAAGCACCTCTGCACGGACAAGGTCCCCTCGAACCATTTGCCTCGTCCGCAGATTCTGGCATAACGTGCACGCTCACTCCACATGCAAGCCCATCTTCGCGCATGCTACAACGAGTGCCGGCCGAGTCTCTCATTCTTCAAAGCCGCATAGACCTTCAACTGCTTCCCACGGCTAGTTCAGAGCAAGGCAGCAGTCCAGCCTCCTCTGCTGTCGAGAGCGGCCGAAGCATTAGCATCGTCGCAAGCTTGGGCTTCGTCTGGCTCGGCTTCGGGTACCCCGGGTATCCACCCGTTGGTGAAGAGCCAGGCCTGTTCGCACACGTTGGATCGCACGGTGCTGGACCAACATCGCCCCTACCTTGGCAGACTCTCCAATGTGGAGAAGTCGGCCACGGGGCAGCAAAATATGGGCTTTCGCCGGTAGACTGCTTGCGACAGCACCTCCAAAATTCAACTCCAACTCGCGCGCCCACTCTTTCCACTTTCTGCCCGTCCAAGGATCCGTTGCCTTTAAGACACCCGTAGAGCCGTACTCATCCAGCACTTTCTGGCGCAGGAGCTTAACTTGCTCCTCCACCTCGGGAAAATCGCCCAGCACCGACACAGAGCCACCACCATCCTCGTAGGCCAGCGTGCCTGCCACAAACCGCGACGATTGCACGAGCAGGTGTAGGCACCAGATTCACAAGCTCGTTTCGGTATGTGCGAAGGTTTCAGAAATCTACTCGCCCCTGCCCCTCCCCTCGAAAGGCAGGACGTCGCCTTTGCGCCTCTGTTGCCAGAGCCACAACTCGCTCCGAGCGGAGACTGGCAAGCAGTCGCCCAAGGCCGCCTCGGCGCGAGGCGTCTCGCGGCCAGGCCGCAGGGCAAAGCAAAGCAGAGTGGAAAGACGAAGCATCGGAAGCTCTGGGAAGCTCCGCTCCTCTCTCCGCAAGACGCGAAAAGATGCAGGCGCCTGCACTCGGGAAATGTGCTTGGCTGCTTCCGGCGTGTCCGCCTGAAGCAGGCTTGGCTTGACCGACTCCGCATGTCTCGTTCAGTATAACACTGCAGAGTCTGCAGCAATCATCGCCTTATTCAGGGCCACGACGATGGGGAAGCGGACTCTCAAGAAGCATGCCACCAGCAAGTGCAGATCGAACTCGCTCCATTTCAAGACGTCCTGCATCGAATACTGGGAATCGGGGGCTGCTTGTCAAGACCAGGGGCAGTGCTTCGACTTCTTGGTCGAAGAAAAACTGCCAGAGTTCACTGTGTCGTCTCCTCCGCTAAGCGCGGCAAGCTGTGCCCAGTTGCTTCGTAAACTTGAGCAGCCAATTGCTGAGAAGCTCGATAGCCTCCGTGAGCCGACTGCGTAAGCACCCCCGACAGCATCACTTCTCAAAAAGTATCCTAGGCACGGCAAGTCGAACAAAGGCTGCAGCCTGTAAACAACGCAAACAGCCGCTCTGCAGGAAGATCTCGCAAGGAAGAGTTCAGCTTGGCCAGTTTCGCTTTTCTTCGCACAGTATCCCACTTTGCCCGCACATTGCCTCAAGCTCGCAGTCCCGTACATGGGATCTGCGCATGGACGCTTTGCTGAACTGTTGCAACTCACGTTCAGGAAAGCTTAACTTCAAAACCTACCACATCAACAGAGAAACTTCTGCAGCCGTCATCCCCCCTTCCTCAAATGGAACATTCTGCCAATGCATAGTGGCCGACGAGTTGCAAAAGATCCACAAATGAATTTCTCTACGCACCCAGCCAATTTCCTCCAGTGGATCCGACGAGGCCGTCTTTCCCTTAGGGTGCCAGAAGCGAGCCTCTACCAAGCGAGTTCCGGCTATGATCTACAGGGACCTGCACGTCTCATTTGTCGGAAACCGGAAATCGAACCACTGAAGTTGCAGACGCTGCTCAGTTTCAATCCCGAAGAAACACTTCTCCGACACATCACCGCCATCCGAAAAATCGTCATGCAGTTCAGTACCAGTGGACTGTCCTAGTGACATCCATGTGCCACAGTACGCCGCGGATGTGCAACACGAACGGGGACTATATAACACCAGCCCGACAAGATCAGCTTTGCGCTTCCTGCCTGTGCGATGTCAACGGCAAACAACAAACCAACAAAGAACGAAGTTATTTCACCAACGGTCTGCCAGCCCGTGTACCCAGACTTGCTCCAGGCAGGACTCTGTGGAGGACCCTTGGTCGACACCTTCAGCATCGCTTCTTCCACTAGCATCGACTACGTGGATCAAGCTGTCAGCATCGCAGAGATCATTCAGAAAGGCATTTCCACGGCCGCGACCCATGTAAGCACCTCACACGTCAACGAGCTACGCTGGTACCGAATATGAAGGCTACCACTTCGGTTTCCAAAACGGCTAGCCTGGAACAAGCCCGGCAACATCCTTCACCCAGAGCGGGAAGCGACGCTCGCTGTTATGTGATCTTCCGTATTCAGGTTCGCACTCGTCCTTGAAAGCAACTCCAAGTCTATGCTGCATTGGCCCGTTTATATGCGAAATCAAAGGCTGTGAGCGGGAGTCTCCTGGCAGCACAGCTCCACGGAAGGACACGGGGCCGCAAACCAACCCGCGGCAATGTTAGGGTCGATGGTAGTGAAGGGGTGCCTGCAGCGCGCAACGCAGAGGCAGAAGCCCGAAGGGAGATCCCCCGAACAACAAACTCAGCCGGATGTTTGAGCAGGATGCGGAGCCATCGCTGCCTCCTTGCCTGCCCCTTCCGGATGTGTGGCAGCATTGAACAGTGTGGACTTGCCAGCTGAAGGCTTTCCGACCAGACCAATGATGAATTCCCAAGACTTCCCATAACTGCCAGCTCCGCACTGTCGAGCCCACGACTTCTCATCGCCACCGTCAGGCAGCAAGCTGGCAGCTTTCTTCTCGGCCTCTGCCAACATGGTCTCGTCGACCTCGGTCTCATCACGAAGCCACCAAGCATCACACGCGTCTTCGGTCTCTTCAGCCTCTGCCTCCTCCAGACTCCTCGTGCTACTTGTGGGGTGTGTACGTCCACTGATCTCTGCGTCGTGATCCGAGATCCACTCCTGCGCCGCCTGAACCATCGCCATCACACTGGGAAAGCCCAGCGGCTCCCGCGATGCCTCCACCCTTTCTAAGAGCTCTCGGGCGTGAGCTTGCAGTCCGAGGTCGCGGGTTTCAAGCTCGCAGAGGCACGAAGCCTTGTGCGGATAGCTAGGCGGAAAAAGAAACCGAAGGGCAGCAAAGCTCTCCCCATATTGAAGGCGGACGGCCAGCCGCACTGGCCACACTGGCTTGAGCAAGCACAGCTCGTCCTCCCCGAACATGGCAAAAAGAGCCTCTATCTCATCCTTCTGTTCCTGGTTCACCTTGGGTTCCTCTTCCAGGTCTGCAGCACTGGCTCTGCCGAGCATGTGGCGTGATTCCTTCAAGCGTGCCTCAAGAAACGCAGCCAGGCTCCGAATGTCCTCCGCTCGCTGTGGCACACAGTGCCCGCCATCGTGTTCGATCACCTCAGCATCGTCGAAAGCCTTCGCACAGCACAGGCTGTCGCTCAGCGGCACCACTGTGTCTTGCGCCGATGCGAAGTGTAGGGACTTCACTTTCAGTGCTGGCACCGGAAACGCAGGAGCTGGTGCACCCGAGAGGATAGCGAAGGTAAGCTCCCCGAAGAGAGGCCTCAATGGGCGAGAAACACGAGAACCTAGCGCGAATCGCTGTTGGCTTTGCACTGGGCTTCAAAGCACTGTTTCGGACTGCTTACGAAGTAGATTCTGAACTCAGACCATCCGCGCTGCATCGATCTCCTTAGTCCACATAGAGCAAGTGCTGTACCCCCGAAACCGTACATACATCGTGGATCCGGCAGACGTCCAAGGCTTCATGATTGCTTCAGGCACGGTTCGGGAAGAGTGTGGAGATGCTCGGCCCACTGGCAGCAAAGCACTGCAGCTGCTGCCCCCTCGGAGAAGCCCAAGACGCCATCGAATGGGCCAAGCTCTGCCCAAGATCTCGACAAGACCTTCCCCGAATGGGCCCCCGAGGCAACTCGCTGAAGATTTCGTCATCCGAGCCTCGCGCACCGCAGCTGCAGCACTGTCCGATCTATCAGCATCCGGCCACCAAGCTCTCCTGACAGCAGCCCCCTGCCCCAGGCCGGGGTCAACACGAAATCTCCTAGCGACCGTATAGCAGCATAGCAATTCGAGATACTTCGAGCTTCTAGCCGACGGCAGCTCTGTAGGCCCTGATCTCTTCGAAAATGTATCGCCGAACAAACCTCTTGCAGATCAGAATCGTGTTAAGGCGCTCCCCGTGCTGCAAAGGTAGCTCCAGCGGAGCGTCCACAAACCTGAGGCAGCATGTCTCGGTGCGACTCCCAGGAGCTAGCGTAGGCGCGGTCTTCGTTGCAGACTGGGGACACGAAGTCAGCAAAGCTTTCGGACTTGCCCACTACCCTCTCGAGCTTCCTCTCGAAGGTCGACCCAGTCTGGCAGCGGCCATGTAGACAAAGTATGCGCAGCTTGGGCGTTGAGGCCACATACGGCTCCATGGCTCCAATGGCTCCATGCTCCGCACACACACTTACATACCTGCATGCCCTACTCAGCCTACATCACCTAGCCTCCAAACTGCAGGGAAGATGCCGAAGCAAGGCCTCCAAAGAGAGGACTAGGTCATGAGACTGACTCAGCTAAACTCTCTCCCTATGACTCATTGATCCTGGGAGCTCGTTCCACGTGGATAGTGCAAAGGACGGCATACGGGGGAACTTTGAAGGGGCAGGCCAGCTGTGGAGAGGACAGAAATGGACAGAAGCGAGCTGAGTGTTTTGCCGTGAGAAACAGGGCGTGCACTCTGAGGTGAGACGAAAGGGTGAACGTGGGCTCGGGGAGCGATCCCAGTCTCCCAAAATATCGGCCTCGGTGACCTCGTAGCCAGGGCTTCTTGGACCAGGGGATCTGGAACCATCCGGGCTGCGCGAATGCTGCATGGAGACGTCTGGTCGGCCACGCTCACTGAGTGGTGGACTGGGACCCAGCGGTGGATTCCGTGCTTGTTGCTCCCGCAGGGGAGACTCAGGACGGTCGAACTCAAGCAGTCTTGCAGAAAGGGACCTCGCCGGAGATCTGACTGGTCTAGGCCCAGGCACCCTCGGTGACCGCGGGTTTGCCTCACTGATGGAAGATGGAAGATCCTGGAGGTCCACGGGACACTCACGCATCTCGAGCGCAAACTGGTCTTGCATGGTGGAGAGGTAGTGTCTCAGATCGAGGGTCAAATCCTCCCGCTGCTGCCTTGCCCTTTGCAACTGGAGATTGAGCTGACGAATCTGCTTGCTTAGAGAAGCCTGCACGGCATCTTTCTTGGCAAGTTGTGATGACAGGTCGTTGACTTCACGCCGCAGCGCCTGGATTTCGGACTCTCGGTCCTGAAACTGCTGCCTTGCAGTTGCCTCCTGGCGTTTTGCTGTTGTGAGGGCAGCCTGCCTTTCCAGATCACTTGCATTGTAGCTGGCATCGCGCTCCTTGAGCTTTCGAGCTGTAGCTCGCGCTGCAGCGAGTTGTTCGCTCAAGGCTTTCTCCCTCTCACGCAGCCTTCGCACTTCTTGCTCCTCGCTTAGGAGAGCTTTTGCCAGGCGCTGCTGCTCGTGTAGTGGAAGAGAGGGCACGGCGGAGGCATCTTTGGCGTCTTGCCGCTCTTTACCCAGGCTTTCTTGCTGCGACTGTAGCTCCTCCACATGCTGCAAGAGCTTCCTGTACTCCACATCGGTGCGCCAAATGGTCGCTACTGCATTCATGGCTGCTTCCGCCACACGAACAGCCGCAACTGGCGCATCAGCTAAGATCGCCGGTGGCATTGGCCACGGCCGATTGGAGGCCACGGCTTGGGTAAGCTCTTCTGACCACATTTCCCGGCCAAGGCAGAAAAGTTCTTCAACATCTGCTGCTTCTGCTTCCGCGATGCTTTGGACGCAGTCGTTGCTGCGTCCTTGATTGTGGACCTGCCAAATGCCTTGGCCTGACACATTCGGTGGCATCTGACAGTATTGGCACACAAAGGCCTTCGATGGCGTGGTGGATTGGCAGCACTAGGCTTTGTGACACACAGCCGCCATGGTGGACGACACAACGTCCGGATGATGGCCGGGACATGCAATGACACCTATTAATGCCTTACCATGCTGCGAAATTTGTGTCCACGTCAAACCAGACTCATGCAAGGGCATGCCTCTCGTCTTCATGCCTGTGGGAACCCTTCAGTCTCGAAACGAGCATGAACCACAATGGCTACAAACGTGGGTCATAAATCTTATATCCACACAAGCTGCCCAAGCCGTCGACTGTGTTCTATGGTGCGCAGGTTTCTGGGCGATGACTTTAGATGATGCATTGCGCATCTTTTGTTGCGGTGGTGAGCTATGCCTGTGCAGAGCTGCACTAACGTGGTGGTGAAACTGTCGGGGCGAGTGCAGTTGGCTATCTTTGAGTCGTTAAGCCAACAGCCATCTCAGCATCCTGCTGTGTATGCGGATCATCAGAAGCTTTCTGCAGCCTTCGCTTGTGCAACCTGGACAGCATTTCTTGAAAAGCTCCACATTACATCGCTTCGACTGGTGTTGGGATCGCGACTTCGATCTTTCATGCTTCTCCTTGACCTCCTCTGACGCAAAGAAGCGATTGCCTGGGTTGGCTGTTGGCATGGTCGATGCTGGCCGTGTGTACACGAGCATGAAGGGACGGCTCCACAGAAACTTAGAGACAGGCAAGCTATGCAGTAGAACTGTCCCATACCAGGCCTTAGCACCAAGCGCTGAAACAAGCGCTTCGGTTTCCACTCTGCAGCTCGAGGCTCGAGGCCAGGAGTTTGGCACAGCACACATTCAGATTCGTTTGTGTCTGGAGCCTGGAGGCTTGCGCCACTCAAGCATGCTCGGCGACAAGCAAGTCTTCATCGCGTGGAAGTGTGCCGGCTTGAAACTTCTGCGGAGTCTGCCAGCATTCAGCAGCAAATTCAACGAACGTATGCAATGTAGTCACGAAAGACCTGCAATACACGGCCTTCAGGTCTTCATGTACCTGATCAATGTCCTTGTTACGGCGCTTTGCTGCGATGACGGACGGCCTGATGCAGCAAGACGTGGCGTACAAGATCGTACAAGTTGCACTGCGCCCGACTGCGTTTAGCATCACGAAACACCAATCACTCTTGACTTGCCTGGTCTTCTTGTTCTGATTCTTGTGCTTCCGGCCAGTGTGCTTGTTGCCCCGCATGAGGACTCCTTGAAATCCACAATCAAGGTCAGTAAAGAATACGCTTGTGGAGCGCTTGCAGCTCAAGTTCCAGCATGATATGACAATCACGAAACAACCACTTGGGACACAGCCCGTGCGCTCCCCACTGGGGTTCAGGCACGGCAAGCCAGTCTGGCGTTACGCTTGGGACTCCACTGAAGCCCAAAACCAACGTAATGAAGAGAGCATCTTCAAAAGACCCCAATAGGATCACCAAGCTTACGGACGGAACCCAACGCCTCAACAAAAACCCTTTGCTAACTGAAACATCTCGAAGATCTGAGCGAGGGCTGCGCTGCTTTGTGCTGCACACTTCCTTCCAACGTCGCAGCCGTTCTGGACTCATTGTGCTTGCATTGAGCAAGTCAATTTCATCCATAGGTAATTTTGGGATTTTGTTCGCCTGCTTTGAAGCGCTACTCGATGCTACATTCCCGGGCTATTGCCCAGCAATTAATTTGGCATGCAGCCGCAGAGGGCCATTTCGGTGTCTTCCCCATCCACGGTCACGTAGCCACCGGCTCGGCTGAGCGAGGCAGGCGTCACTTCCGGTGCTGACTTCTTCCTGGTCACACGGCAGGCACAAGGAAACTGAGCTCACATTTCTATTCTGTCGCTTCGCCATTGCCGCGCCTGTGCGGGACCCAAATGTGGACCTCAAGCCACAGGCCTGCCTCCAACACCGATAGGACAATGAAGACGGCCGTAAAACAGCCTTGTGGTTTTGATGCAGCTTCAATTTCGGTACAAGCTTTCGAAACCGCTCCGAGCACTTGCCCGATTCGTCATGCAGCCAATTCACTGCTACGCTTGGCCGCTTCCTTGAACTCGTCCGATATTATGGCGCCATCAGATGTGAAAAGGTGACAGGATTCCAGCCCCTGCACAATCTATCATTCGCTTTTCAGCACATTCAAGGCTGGTCTAGCTTCTGCAACCAGACCACAGGACTGTCATGAAGTGGTGCCTTCAAGGCGAAGTCGAAGCTGAAGTATGAAACAGTCAGCATTGGAATGGAACACATGAGCACCATGAAGAACCATCCCAGCCAGAAGACGCAGGTCATGAATTTGGGACAGCTATAGCACACAGAATTGGACCACGTCCAAAACTTGTCCATTTCGTTCAGGATGCAAACCACGCAGTGCACAATCACGACGCATGCCTAAGACCACGTCTGCTGCATTTTCTGTAGCTGCAAGCAGGTAGAGTCGCCAAGTACAATTCGCGCCAGGGCTCGAATCCGATTTCGGGGACATGCCTCGGGAGCAAATGTTTGTCTGGGGGAGAAAGGTTCAGCGCCCTAAGGTCTCGGCGACAGGAGGATATGACCTTTTCGCCACACGATGAGGAACATGGTCCCGCGCACTGCCTTGTCATCGGAATGTCTTCCCTCTTGTCCACACGGTCCAGTCGGACGCTAGACGCCCGTACCCGTTACCGTGTGCCTATGCAAGTTTTGGAACGCATAGCATAGTCCTCTGCCTCCTACTGACAGGCCAGCGTGCCTGCAGCGCCAGGCAGAGCAAAATCGACATCCTGAGCAATTTCCACATTGACTCGGCGGGAAGTCGCAAGATGGAACGACAATCTCACTGACCCTTGCTCCTTGCTAGTCAATGCTAGCCAGCACGGATCACATGAAAAATCCTTTCACGGCCCAGCATCGTTTTGACTCCAAGGCCCTCCAGAGTCTTGTCACAGCGAGATCGCGTTGACGGCAGTCCTACAGCATACACAACATGAGCCGGATGAAATGCCCCGTGACTGGACCTTCGAAGTCTTAGGCCCTGAGGCACCGACCGAAGCAGTGACTGGCAATCTCATGAGTATTGCTGATGATGTACTTTACCACCAGGACCGCGAGCAGCAGATGATTGATTCTATCAAACTTTATCTTCCGGTCATGCGCGATTGTCTCGTCTTTTTGCTTGCAAATGGAAGACAACGATTCAGACTGCGTCAATGAAGAGCTGCCAGAAGCTCTGGCGCAGCCCGCCTCTTGCACCTTTCCAAAGCGTGATCTGCAACTCGCAGACAGGCGCAAGCAAGCAACTTCTGAACCTCGTCGGCTACGCCTGCAGTTGTAGACGGTTTCGTACGCTGTGCATTAAGGCGAGAAAGAAAAGCCAGTGCAAGAACTGGGCTGAAAGTTTTCATGTCTCCATGTAGATGGGACCTCGTTGACTGTGCTCTCGAAGATCACCATGCCCAAGTACTTGTCCTGCAGCAATCGTGGGCCGATCGCCAACCCTGCCTCTGAAAGACGCACACTACGCAAACGCACAGGCACACGAATCCGGAGCTTCGCGTACGCACGCAGTAACAGAGACCGGTGGATATCGGCACTAGTAGAGCCGACAAAGCAAAGGCTGCACCGCTAGTCGAGAGAGATGCCAGCAGTGCTGCCATGACATGAAGCATTCCTTTCAACTTGGTGCACGGCCAGATACTTCGGCTTGCCGAAGATGAGGTTGGAATGAAGACAAGGTGACCGAACCACGTCGTAGTCTATGTCGCGATACATGCCCTGTGCCTGCCTGCAGGGACGTAACTTGCGAAACACAAAAACAAGCGCTTCCCCCTCTTCTGGCTCTCATGCAGGAAACTCCTCGACATCTTCTTGAGGAAGGACTTCACTTTCTCCATTCCACTCCATACACCTTCCTTGCATAATTATGAGCGTTTGCAGTCTCAAGTCTAGCAGTCGCGGTGTGCACTACATCGCGGCAGGGTACCAAAAAACACTTTGACACGCGAACTTCGGCGCTGAACGGCTGTACGCGGTCTCCATGCAGCGCTGGCTGTCAATTGAGCAGGGCATCGAAACCTGGAATCACTTCAGAGATCTTCTCGACTGCTTTCGGATTAGTCGCATGGCCGGTCTGGCTGGTCTGGAACTCCTGGCTCGTCGACCTCTCGCGCACTACATCAAACTGCTGACAAAATTCAATCTCTCCGTTGAGGAACCGGCGCTTTCATTGCTTTTGAAATGGAATGGGGAGGCCAATAGGTCACGTTACCGCCCTTCACCGGATGCATGCACAGGTACTCCAGCTCTGACGAGGGATCCTTTCCCAGCGTCTCCTCCCATCTCTCTGACAACTGATCCACGCTAGAGCAGTTTCGGAATACCACAGAACGAACGACTCCGAGAAAGGGAGTCGTCATGACCTTCGCTCTTTGGATCCAACAAGCAAGCCGCTCAACGAAACAATTCAATACAAAGCCGTGGCCCCGACTCCGCACAGAACAACGGCTGAGGGTTGCACGGCATGCTCCGTAATGTTATGGAAGATGCCATCGTCTGCTTGCCGAAGCCACTCAGCTTGCATTATCAATGCTTCTTGTGTCGTCCACCAGATAACCACCCTGCTGCAGCAGGACTTCCGTAGCAACAATGGTTCGATTAAGTGTTGATGCGGCTGAGGACCCTGCCCCTGCAATGCTAGCACCAAATAGTATGCCTCATGACAATGGTCCACCGTCCCACTTGTGGACAGTATCCCTATGTTGAGGGCTCCTTGTGCAAACAAGCCGCAAATCTCGCAATGCCACTGCAGTCTGGACAGTCTGGCATGGCTCCTGACATCAAGATTTCCCGCGGGGCTCGGATGCTGGATAGGTAGAGCTGAGTACAGATTGCCGGGTGTTCTATGCACGGTCCCTCAGCGCAATAAAATGCAAGCCCCGTGGCCCAACCTACACCCCTGCACGCCTGTGCCGAGAAATACCAACCGCCCAAACGGCATGCCAACCAAGGTACACAACTTACCGCACCAACTACTGGTTCTCAGATCCTCACTATGGCCTGGTGGGCCGCGCCGCGCGGATTTCAGAAGCCGCCATGTGTCTTGCGCCAAGTGCTGCAGGGAACATTGAGCTGGTTTTTACACAGGAGCGACCAAGTGGAGTTCGTCCGGATGCAAAAGTCTGTACGCGCATTTCTGCACAACTTGCTCTGGGTCAGTGAGCACATGGACCATCGGCGTTTCACATATGCGTGCCATCGGCAAGTCTTTGGCCGGAATGCCAGCGCATTGCTCCACCGTTTCAGCACGCTCAAAAACACGGCTCCAACGCAACAGGTCTTCTGCCGCAGTGGAAACTCAAGCTAAGCCAGCCTTCCCTGCTGATTCGACATACGATTGAACAATCACTCCTCCATGAGCAAGGCCGTTACCTGAAGATCGCATCCACACCCAGCCAGGTACTGCCAAAGAAGGTCTGGGCAAAGTGCTTTGTGTGAGTGATATGCATGGAAGCGACATGCCTCATTCTTCAAGAGTGGGGTGGCGCACATGGTCCTGGTGCAACTGTATGCTTGTCCACCAAGACGCAGGCGCAAGTCTGTCTATATGCCTTGCCCTTTTTCCACGGGCTGGGAGCAGTGGCACCCAACAGTGTCTTCGTACTGTGACATTACGCACCTCAACCCTAGTAGCGCTCGTGCAAACCAGTCCTGTGCCTCCAGCCTCAACGCTTAGGCCACACAATCTAGTTGAAGTACTGTTTTGAGTACAACCTCGAGCCTGCATAGCCATGTAAAGAAGGAAAGTCCGAGGAACTGCGACAATCGATCGAAACAGCCGGACAGAAAGTTTCTAACCCTTGAATGCGTCGCGCAAGCTCGAGAGCGGGGCAGTGCAGAAACACGGATTCATGTGGCTTGACCACATTGCAGCATCGTGATTCATGTGACATCATCTTTCGGGCATCTTGCTTCGAGCCTTCCATGAGTGCAATTCACGACTTCTGCTTCCATAGCTGGCAAAGATTGAAGCCAAGGCTTCCACTCGAAGGGTGGCACCCGTTTGGCCTCAGACCCCAAAAGCTCTCATCATATCCATGAATCCATGCAGGGCACAAAAGCTCTGAATCGGGCGAGGCCCCAAAGACAAGTTTAGAAGCCCATCGTAGCCTTTCAGGTTGACCGCAACATGAGCTCAAACACCATGTTGCCAAGCAGTAATCATTCACTGCATCAAGAAGAGCATCCAACCCTCTGGGTATATCTTGTCGCCAGGAAGAAATGCCTGAGGACGTCAAGCATTTTCGAAGAAACACCGCTTTTGCTCCGTCTCACTTCCCATGACCATGCGCCTACATCAGAAGTCCTAAATTATTCCACCATGGTTTCGAAGTAAAGCAGTCGGCGGAGCACTGGGAGCCTGCTGGATGGGCAGTAAACACACGAACACGCCGAAAAACTGAGGCAGGGACTCGACCGAGGAGCTCATTTGCTTGCGGCCTCAGTTTGCAGAGACATCCATGGCAAATTCACCATGAATTGCAAAGGAGTGCACTGGGTCGGGCGTTGACCATCAGCCCCAAGGCCTCAGCAACTCAAAAGTCCAGGACACAAGTAGCGTGCAGCTGCGTGCTGAAGAGGCACCTTGAGGGTCAAGACCGAACACTTGCAGGACCAGTGCATCGCCAGGGCTGTATCCTTGCAGCTTCAAGCACAGGCATCGCTGACAAGCAGAAAGATTGGATGCTACTTCCGGCATCTGCACCTGGAACGGTTCGGCTGCATCGCCACCTAGACAGCGCTGCTCTTGTCTCGAGAGAGGTTGTGCGTTCTGGCACGGAACTCGGGGGCACGCTCCGGGTTGAGGCCTTCTGCCAAGTCCTGAGGCGCGAGTGGCCCAACGCATTGATGTCGAGCTTCGCGAAGCACAAAGCAGGCAGGAGAAGTGGAATGATCTGGGGCGGGCACTGTGGAGACCGAGGACTCCCGCTTCTGCGGTATCTCACATGTACAGTACCTCGTCTAAACTTACACCTTTTTCATGCTCAAATCTTAGAACGAAGAAGGTCGGAAAAGCTTGCAGGACACGTGCAGATCCGTCTTGCTGAGCTTGTCAGGCCTGAGCATGTCAGGCCGTCTCCGAGCATCGCACTGAGGTCTGAAGCTGAGCAACGGACCAAAGCCTCCGATCATCCTGACTTTCAGCTTGAGAGAAGCCGATGAGAGCTCCACCTTCGCCGACAGCACAGGCTGAAGCCGTGTATTAGACGCGTCACGGCACGCCCTGCTGATCCCTGCTGCATGGCCTCCGGAAAGAGAGAAATTGGATGTGCCTGTTGACGTGCTCGCACCAAGGCTTCCACCTGCAGGTCTTCTACAAAAATGTTCCGTCTTCTCAAAATTGGGTCAGTATCTCGAACTGGCCTGCGTCTGAGTAACAGTGATCCAAGCGGGAGCAACCAAATTCCTGGCTCGGAAGCCCCACAGCTTTGCAAAAAGTTGAGGCACAACGGGGCCTGCCACCACAAGCCCGCACCCAATCGCGTTCCTCTAGACTCAGTGGCCTGGGTTCTGCATTGCACTTCGGCCAGGTCCAGGTCTAACTGGGCATGAACCCGACCACGCCCAACCCCGAGTGGAGTACATCTTGGTGTTCTCGTCCACATTCGCAAGCCACCGGCGCGCATGCTCGGCCATCTGCACCTTGGCATTGCAACTGCTGAATGCACGTCCTAGTGTTTGGGAGGACGTGGTCGGCATGTGCGGATCCAATATGGTTCCGACTTCTCTGGAAAGTCTTGCAGCTTCTGCCAAGCACTTCTTCTCTTCTTCTTTTGCCTGCTCTGGCACTCACTAGTCGGAGGCAACTGGAGCTCAGCCCTGCGTCCATCATAGGCCTGCTCAAGCTGGAAATTGAGGTGATAGTGCCTTGCGAACATGTTCGGAACCGCGCTGAGGCATGCTGTAAGCCAGCATCTTCTGCGACGTACAAGCGATTCACGAGTTGGGCTTGAAGAATACGTCGAGCTCCAAAGTTCCACCTCACAATGCGACTCAACATAGTTGGGGGCCGTCTCCATGCAGCTCGAAGAAATAAATTGGGTTCTCACTGCCACCTTGCTCGAGCCGCTCGACCTTTCTGGATGCAGCTGTTTCGGGCACTGCCAAAAGGGGGCAGTGCTGCATGAGCTCTCAACCAGCCGACACCACTCGTTAGGCTGAAGGCTACCTGAGCGTGACACGCGTGACGAAGACGAGCGAAGAGGGCGACAACAAAACTTGGGGCCAGACCAATATTGACGGATGCCTTCCCGAGACCTGGAAGGAAAAGTACTGATCGGCCGTCAGGCTCTCAGCACACACTTGGACCCACACTGTCGTCTCTGACAACATTGGCGTTCATGGCCTGGCCAGGGATTGCAACTCCCCCCCCCCGACCCCTGCAGCCACCGCTTCGCTTCACAAGCCTCCAGATCGATCGTGGAGACGCCTTCTTTGACTTGAAAAGTGAAGAGGTTTCCCTCCTGGCACCGCTTGCAGCCACTCTAAGGTATGCAAGGGTGCTTTGGAATGCTAGATCAGCCAGGTGTGGTCTCCCGCCAATCAGGGTTCAAGCTGTTGTTGATTGCCGGAGTCCTCGTGCAGGAACTCATCGCAGATTCAGTACAAGCCATGAGGCCATGACCAAAATCCCCGTCGCAGGTCCTACGAGTGACTTCTCCCACCTTCACAACAACATAGGGATCCGACCTCACTAAGCAGACAAAGAACAGCCATGCAGCCAGGCCAAGCTTGCTCGCAGTTCCTGCTCCTCGTCATTCATAACTGTCCAACGAGCGCTCACACACAGCATCTGCACGACTTTGCTCGGGTTGAGACGACTGCCGGTGTGGTCGGCACAAGCCCAGCCACTTCATGGCGTTTGACAAGCCACTAAGTGACCCTGACCGATGGCAGAACTGCACCCCCCAATAAGGCTTGGGGTTCTCAAAAAAGGCGCCGCCTCGTGCCAATCAATTGGCACCGTTACGGCAGCAAGAGGTACATTTACGTGTGTTGGGCGTAGAAAAGCAAGTTCTGCCCTTCGCTTCATGCTTGAACCTTCTCTGGGACTTTGTCCACTACAGCCGCCTCAGGACCTTCAAGTTCTGGTGCGCCTTGGTCGAGCGTCTGACGCAGAACGACTACTTCATCCTGCTCATCCACGTCGCAGATGATGCATTCTCCTTCGACGGTGGGCTCGTAGAGGAAGGATTCTGCCAGCTTGTCGTCCAGAAGCCGCATGATCGCTCGCCTCAGTGGTCGAGCTCCATACACGGGATCATAACCCTCATCAACGACCTTGGTCTTGAACCGATCTGTCAAGGAGAGAGTAATGCCCCGTTCCTGGCATCGCTTGAAAGTCTTTCTGAACTCCAGCTCGGCAATCTCGCGCACTTCCTGCTTGTTGAGGGACTTGAAGACGATGATCTCATCCAACCGGTTCAAAAACTCCGGTCTGAAGAAACCTTTCAGCTGATCATGCACCTTGGTCTTGAGCCTCTGGTAGAGCGATGTACCGGGATCGTCTGCACCAGCATCGAAGCCCAGACCCTGGCCAATGAGCGTCTTCTCAATCTCCTTGGCTCCACAATTAGAGGTAAGGATGATCAGCGTGTTCTTGAAGGACACCACACGGCCCTTGGAATCGGTCAAATGGCCGTCCTCGAGGACCTGCAACATCAGGTTAAAGACGTCCGGGTGCGCCTTCTCAACTTCATCAAAGAGAACCAGGCTGTACGGTTTCCTTCGAACTGCGTCTGTCAACTGGCTCTCTTCATCGTACCCAACGTATCCGGGAGGACTCCCGATCAGCTTCGCCACAGTATGCTTCTCCATGAACTCGCTCATATCCAAGCGCACCATGGAGTCTTCCATACCGAAATACGCTTCGGCCAAGGCCTTGCAAAGCTCCGTCTTCCCGACGCCGGTTGGGCCACAGAAGATAAAGGATGCGATTGGCCTCTTGGGATTTTGCAGCCCTGCACGTGCACGGCGCACAGCCTTGGCGATAGCTATGACAGCCTCCTCTTGGCCAATCACACGCTTGTGCAGCGTATCCTCCAGGTGAACCAGTCGCACGGACTCATCGGCAGTTACCTTCTCCACCGGAACCTTTGTCCAGGCAGATACCACAGCCGCCACGTCATTCTCGGTAACCGTGGGCTTTGACAGTGCTTCTTCAATGTCCTCCTCGCTCAAGGGTGGAAGCTCAACCTCCTTCTCAGCATCCTTCGCAGACTCTTGGTCAGATTCCTTTACAGCTTCGCTCACCGTGTCTGGTTGTGGAGAGTCTGCCTGTGAGTTTTTGATCACCTGGTAGATTTGGCACTGCAGCTTCTCTTCCTCCATCTTTAACTCACTGGCTTTTTTGAAGTCCTGCGCCCGGACTGCCGCCTCTTTTGCTGCCTCCACGTCTCTCAACTTGGAGCGGATCTCCATGGCTTCCTCAGGCACGGTGGCGAGCTGCCGAAGCTGCACTCGCGCGCCCGTCTCGTCCAGGATGTCAATTGCTTTGTCTGGGAGGAACCTGTCTTGGACATACTGAGACGCGTACTTGACGCAAGCCTCAATAGCCTCCTCAGAGTAGCGGAGCCGATGGTGTGCCTCGTATTTTCGGGCAAGGCCACGAAGGATTTGGACAGCTTGCTCGACAGTGGGCTCTGGGACGTCAACGGGCTGGAAGCGGCGCTCCAAAGCTTTGTCCTTTGTCACATACTTTCGATACTCCTCGATGGTCGTGGCACCAATGATCTGCATGTCTCCTCGCGCAAGTGCTGGTTTCAGAATGTTGGCGGCGTCCATCGCGCCACCATCACCACCACCGCCGGCACCAACCAGGGTGTGGATCTCGTCGATCATCAAGATGATGTTCGGATCGTCACAGGTTTCTTGAATTATGTTCTTCAGGCGCTCCTCAAACTCTCCACGGTATTTTGCGCCAGAAAGCAATGCCCCCATATCTAGCTCAATGATGATCTTATCCGCCAACATTTCAGGCACGTCCCCGGCGACGATTCGCATGGCGAGGCCCTCTGCGATGGCTGTCTTTCCCACACCGGGCTCCCCAATCAGCACGGGATTGTTTTTGGATCTCCGCGCTAAGATTTGGATTGCGCGATCGATTTCCTCGTCGCGACCCACCAGGGGATCCATCAGACCCTCTGCTGCTGCCTGCACAGAAGGAGGCTGAGACTGAGCATTTCTTACCTAGAGGCCCTACCGTAGAGTCACATGGCGAAGAGAATGTGAAAGCCCGTGCCTGAGTCAGGTTCTTCCCAAATTCCTCCAAGGCCTTGGTGGTCTTCTTTGGCAGGCCGTCCCCCCCGCCCACCGACACCTCACTAGCCTCGTCCAGCTTCTGCAATTCAGTCTTCACCTCTTTGATCAGCTCTTGTGGGTCCATCTTCAAGATGTCTTCTGCCGGACATTCGTCGGGGCTCGCCAGCAGGGCTGTGAAGATGTGACTGGGGTCGACAGCCGATGCCCCAAGCTTCTTGGAATCATCCACTGCGGTTTGCAAGATCTTTTTGCATGCTGGGGAAAAGGGAATATCAGAAGGCACCTGGCCGTCACCCTGCCCAAGTAGCTCGGCCACTCGCTGGGAGGCAGCTTCAATGTCAATACCGAGCCTCTTCACGACAGCCTCCACGACGCCCTTTCCCTGCTTCATGATTCCAACAAGGAGAATCTCCGTTCCGAGCTGGCTTTGACCAAGCCGCCTGCAGTGCTGCTGAGAGGACATGACGGACCTCAAAGCATTCTCGTTGAACCTCTCGAAGAGCATCTTCATGGAAGCCGTAGAGGAAGCAGAGCGTGTTGGAGCCGCTGTCACCGAGCCAGCCATAGTGGCTCCAAGGAATGCAGAGCCACTGGATGAGAGGCTGGAGCTGAAGCTGGAGCTCATGGGCCCAGCAGGTGCACCTGTACCCGCTGCACCCTGCACGGCCTTCACGCTCTTCCGTGTGCTGCGCTTCGGGAAAATCCAGCTCAGCTGGCAAACCAGGGCGGACATTGCGGCTGCGGCAGTCCGCGCAGCCGTTTGACCCGAGCTTGGAGGATCCTGGCCATCCAAAAGTGGAGGTGTGTTGAGATTGGTGTTCAAACTGGGTTTTGGAGTAGCGCGTGCCAACGGGCCAATGACAAATCCGTTCGCGACTGGCACAGCGGAGGCCGCCAAAGCAGCAAGACCCATGCGTCGCATGCGTCGCCTGCGAGCCCCGTCTGAGCCTGCTCCCACCGGCTTTGAAAAACACGCCATTTCTGCCAAGCTTTCTCTCAAAAAACCTGCTTGGTCTAGCTACTCCGACTTGGGCCAAAGCGAACAAATCACAACAAAGTCAAGTTTACGTGCTGATGCAACACAGCTAAACACTCTCAAAACTCACGCACGGTCTGTCACGAGGGCTCGACACATCGCCCATAACCTCGGCTGGCTTGGAGCTGCCGATGCTGCAATGTTGCCCTGTGACATGCAGGCACGGCTCGAAACTGGGGCCCCGTCGCCCGAATCCCTGTTGAGCAAGTTTCTGCCACAGTTGATGCGTAGGTGAATCCTCCAGGCAGCCCGAAGACTGTGGTGCGAAGGTGCTGAAGCAGGCGACTCAGCACCAGGCACGCTCGTCTGCTCCGTCGCCAAGATGCGGTACCTCATGCCGTATGCAGCACAGGAATTGATCACATGACAGCTTCAACAAAGCATTCTGACAAGCCACCTCCCACAACGTGAAACATCCTCCGCCGATCCAAGCCGTTCCGAGTTTCCAGGTTGTGTGGTGACGATTCAGAAAATGCAGGTGGGGACAGGAGCGCACTCTGTCGGCTTGAAGAAGAGATCGAACCTCCATGGAATCTCCATGGAATGGAGCATCTTGTGCTAGGCAGCGCTTCAAGGCCCGGGCACCAGCTCTCCGGCGCCCATCTTCTCGCGGAAGCTGGTCCACATTCCCTCGATATGCCAAAAGGCCAGGCGGGTACGGCCAGGCTTGAGAAAGAGCGCCGGACATGCTGAATGGAGCGGAGGTCCAGCTCGCAGCTGCCCAAGAGGCTGTCTTTGAAGGTGTTCGAATCCATCACCTCCGCAGTTAAGCATTACAGTTCCTTGGTGCAGGTGACGAAGCATTTCCAGCTCCTTCAGTTCGACAATGTGATCATCCGCTGAAATGTCGAAGGTGAACAGATTACCTTCCTGCCAAAGTCTGAAGTCTGCGAGTCTGCGCTCGTAACTTTGCTTTTGCATCTGGTCCTCCCAGACTGGGTTCAAGTTGTTCATGATGACGGGTGTCTTCTGCTCCACCCCAGCAGCCCGGACGATAACATAGGGATCGGATCTCGGTCGCTCAACAGGAAGTGCCGGACTGAACACCTTTGCAGACATGGCAACAGGGCATGCCCAGGCCAGGGCACATCTCCGAAGAAGCCAGTGTCTCGGTTTGGGAGGTCGAAGGCCTGATTCACACCTCAACCCGAGAATGAGGCAATAAACAGTTTGGCTGGTCGACATCGCGAGCAGAGGACGGATCTGTAGAACCTGGGACTGCAGCACTTCGAGTTCCAAACTTGACCCGACATTCCCAGCCCAAACACGCGAAATGTGCAGAGGCTACCAGAGCCCGGCACGCTCTTGTCAGCTTCCTTCACTTCACCAGGGGGTTGCCTCTGGGAGGCGCCGACGGTGCACGATGCCCTTGAAGCGCACAGCAAATCCCTGCCCTGCGCCTGTCACTTGCCGCCGTGGCCGCGATCTCAGGGACGACCTTGCAGAACCGGAGCAGAACTTGCAATCACACCAACACTCCGACCGCCATTCGGAAGCCTGTGGCTTCCCAGCCTGGAACCCATCACGGGCAAACTGTGGCAGTGTCTGGTGTGGCGCATGGCATTGATAAGGTTTGGACTCCGGTGGGGCCATAGAGAAGCGATCCAGAGCGCATGGACCTCGGCTCTTTGGACACTCACATGCACACACAGACGCACACAGAGGGAGGGAGGGAGGGAGGGA
>CAJNJA010017344.1:0-10825 GCA_905231915.1 Symbiodinium necroappetens
GCCAGGCAGAAGTGTCCGACAGTTTTGATGCATGGCATGTTGGTGTTGTGAGATTGCGCATGAGCATGACTTCTGATGGTTGACTTGTTGGACATGTGTGTGTGTGTGTTGTGACACTGCACTTGACTTGTCATATCTTGTCATTGTCGTTATGCCACCTAAAACCCGCGGGTAGTAGTTTACTACTGCCCGGGCCGCTTATCGTTCCGATGCAGAAGCAGCTGTGGCTGGCTGGCGCTGAAGGATCAGTAGAACTGTCCTTCCTGATGGTGCGGACCACCATCTGCGGCCTGCAGTCCACGATGTCCCCGGCTTTTGGCATGACACCTGCAACGGCGAAAGGCAAGCTCTGTCATGGTGTTCTCTGTCGCGCAAGTGGCTGGTGAACCGATGAGAACACTTTGTCGGGGCGACAGGCCTCCCACATCCATGGGCCGTGTGGGGGTGGAGTTGGCGTAAGTCCCCAGGAGGGCACGTTCGTCTTTGTAACAGACGCCGGGGAGGCCTATTAGACATGCTGTGTGTTGTGGTCATGAGTCATGAGTCGTCATGAACCGTTTTCCTGATTTGTTCTGATCCTGGCCATAGTAGCTTGGACCGCTGCAAATCTGATGGTATGATCCTCAGCCAGGATGTCTGCCATGCCTATGCGCTGCGCAACCACAGGTCTATCATTCCTCATCACAGAATAATTGAATAGTCCAGGCGAGTCTAGACCCAAACCGCTCCACAAAACAGAACCCCAGAATTTTGGTGGCTAGCGAGCCCATGTCCACAACCCAATCACAAGAAGCTGGTCCCGAGAACCTCCCATGTGTGAACCCCCAACCAAAAAATCATACCCTGCGTGATCCCTGAGATCCCAGAACCTGACCAGAAAAAAACAAAGTATGTCATTTACAGAAGTGATAATATGTTGGCTTTGGTGGAGCAACCAGGAAAGCTGTGGACCTTCTCCCAGTCCTAGATTCTGAGGACAGGCGAACACCCAGATCTACACTCAGCACCTTAAACCCCAAAGCCTTTCCAACTATAACAAATCAGAACGCACACGTCAGAGTTTGCCCAGGAGATCATCCGGGTGATGCAATGGCGCTGATTGATCACATTTTGCTGGAGCCTATGAACAGAAAACCAGGAACGGTCAGCAGGGTCTTTCTGTGGCTGAGATGTTTGGATGTGATGTGCGCGTAGAGCCAAGCATCACGTCATTGTCATCAAACAGCTGCTTTTTTGCCGCAGCTGCTTTCGGGCTTTTGGTAGAAATGCGGCGTGTGCTGCCGGAGAGCTTGCCCAATGCGGCGCCCTCCGTCGCCATGGAGCACTTTTCCAACAAAGAGCGCGCAACACTGGAAAGAATGCAGGTCAACAGAACCATGCAACAGGCTCTCTTTCTGCTCAAGTGCCACAGCGTGTCTTGCCAGAATAGTACTATTTTCCTAAACCCTAAACCCTAATTGTCATTGTCGGTCTTTGTCACTGATTATCGTCGTCGTCGTTGTCATTGTCGTTACTTGTACTGCTCAGAACGACACCTTCGTGGATCTGATGCAGCATTTGATGGACGACAAAAATAAAAAGAATGATGTGAACCGCTGGCTGAGCAAAAGCATCGACCGTGAATATGGGAGGAGCCTTGGCTGCATGTTTTGCTCAGCCATATCAAGCCCCCAAAACCCTTAAGTGTGAACCACCTCTCAGGATCTACCGAGAAGAGCTGGCGTTGAAGAAAGTGGAAAAGATGGAGGCGGCCCGCCGAGGCTGTACAACCGAAAACCCAGCTTTTGTACCTTGATGTCACTTTTCAAAGTCATCAACGGTCAATGTCGTGTCCGACCATGCCTCTCGCTGTCTGCATGCAGGCGTGGATGCTGGCAGTTCTGCCGCAGGGAGACTCTCAGATTGATTTGAGGTTACCACAGTTGTGTGGTGCTGGGGGCATGATTGTCCTCTGAGTGCTTTGTTCTGGGCTGTCTGCTGTAGACTAGGCACGGATGCCCGTCCTGGTGGCCCTTCTGGTCGTGATCGTGCCGGTCAGAGACTCTCAGTCTCATTTCATTTTACAGCAGTTGTGGTGCTGGGGGCATTATCATTGTCCTCTGTGAGTGTTTTGGGTTGTCTGATCTGATGTAGATGTAGGCATGGATGCCCATCCTGGCAACCTCTCTGGTGCTGGGCATGCCAGCCGGAGACTCTCGTTTTGATTTCAGGAGTTGGGGTGCTGGGTTTTGGGTTCAGTCATTGTCCTCGCAGTGTTTTGGGCTGTCTGGTGTAGAAGCAGGCACGCCTGTCCCGCGTGCTTCTACTGGACCTGGTCCTAGTCAAGCTCCCGGATACAAGCGACTGAAGACTTCAGTCAATAAGATGAAAAGCGGCGACTGAAGAATAGCGGCGATGCTTGAGGAGTAAAACTGGCCCGATCTGCACAAGCATGCAAGACTTGCGCTTCAAAGTTGTACTAGACGCTGGCATTGCTTCTACCAGAACTTGTCTTGCAGGCTCTCGCAGTCTGCTGCTGGTGTGCGGCGCTCACTTTCTGTCGCGAAGAATCTGCGGTTTGTGTTCCATGTCATTCCAAGCAAGGGTGAGTACAAAAGTGAAGATGGAGCCTGTGCTTATAGACTGTCATTCTCAGTCATACACAGCCAGGGACATGGGCAAACAACATGTACATGTCCTCACAAATAATAATTTTACCCCGGAGCCTTAACCCCAAGCCACAAACCCGACAATGACCTGTCTGTAACACGACCCACTAATAGCCGACAATGAGTGGTTCACTTTCATTGCAAACATCCTAAATGCAGAAGCTGCAAAAACACCCCTAAGCCTCAACCCCAAACCCCCATCCCAACAATGACTGTCAGCCATGGTTGGGATGTCATTGTCATTGTCGTAGAGAACTTGGACTACCGACCTAAGCCAGCCCCGAAGCTAAACAGAATACCGAATACCAAAGTGGCATGAGCAATGAAAGGATCCAACAGCATCAAGCCCGATATAATTTAATTTAATGTCATTAGCCAATGATAATATTAATATTATTTCAAAATGTCACGCAAAGCAGTGCCCCAGCGTGCCATATCTTCCAGCTCCATTGGCAGCAAGTCAAGTTCATCTTCGTCACGGCTGCAGCGCAGCATTTCTTCTGGTTCCATTTTACCAAGCGTTGAAGACAGCTGTGTTTCAAAGATCCAGCGCAGTACATCTTCCCAGTCCATTGGCGAATCATTGTCGGGAGGTGGGTCGCCGTATGGAAAGTCCACGGCCTCCTGTGAGTGGCGACATCTTACACCCAAGTGGAGTCGCCAGTTTTCCTGGTTAGTGGAGCTGAAGGAACCGGAAGCACTAGCTTGCAAGCTGTGCCCAGGCTTTCTTTGCAGCAACCCCAAGAAATCCCTGCTTGTTCAGCATGAACAGACCCCCTCACATGAGGCAAACTACATGAAGTCCAAGGGCTTGCCTGTGAAGCTGCAGGCTCCAGAAGCCAGTGCATTCAAGAAGGTATGGGAAGAGAAACTGCGAGGGACCAGCTACACTAAGAGCGCGTTTGGAAGGACGCGCTGCTTGAAGATGGTGTATTGCTTGCACGAAGCGTGCATGGCAGACTGGCGCAAAAAGGCCAGCAAGGCCTTGACTGGGTGCATCATGCAGGATTCTCAGAACGCGCTGTTTGCTGTTCGCTGCATGACAGTGCACTCCACAGGCCGCCTCTGGGCTGCAAAAAGCCGCCAACTCGAACTTGTAACACAAAAAGCATCCGCCGTGATTGCTCACCTAAGGAGAACTGGAGACATGCAGTGGCCTACTTGGAATGCATTGGAGTTGTGGCAGTGAGGGGTTGCCGGCCTCCACCAGACGTATCCTCAAGCAAGCGTTTACTCTTCGTCGGAAGCCGCCTCTGCGGGGTTGGTGTGGCAGACCACCAACATTTTTGAAAGAAGCATGTAAATCGTTTGCATCCAAGATTGCCCCTTGGATCTGACAAAAGACTGTGCAACTTGATTACCATTGTCAATGTCATTGTCAGCTCAGTCATGAGGAACTCTTTGCGTCAGATGCAGCACCAGATGAGATAAAGTGCTCCAGATTGGTTTCGGCCAGCTTCGCGAACATCCGCATGAGAATCCGCGACGGCGCTCATGCAGTCGCCAGGCAATGGAGATGATCTTGTGAGTTCAAGCACAGACAGTGACACAACACTAATAAATTTCTGTGCAGGATAACAAAGAAGTGGCACAAGAATGAGTACATGAATGATGTTTTCAAGCTCTACATCAATGGCCGGCGCTCAGTGACCTCCGTGATCTTTCATTCTCCCCAGAACAAAATCGTGTTCAACCGCTTTGTGCCATGGTTTCCACAGCCTTGGCTTGTGTTTCCTGGAATTCAGCCTCTCCCACACATGTTTGCCGCTCGGCTACAGCGGTCTTGCGACAGCAGGTGAAGCAGATGAAGAAGAAACCATTCAAGACATCCTCTTTGGTGCGCTGCATGATGATGGCGAAGCACAGGCACAGCTCAGGCTCCAAACCGCTGGCCAGGTTCATTTTGCTCCTGCCAGCGATTGTGTCTTTTGCCCAGAGGACTCCAGCCTGCAGCCGTGAGCCATAGCAACATGTCCTAAGCTTTTTCAGAAATTCGCAGTGATACTTGTTTGGTGTGGTTGCTCACTCGTTCAGGACTGCAGCCACAAAAACGCAGAAGCCACAAAAGATATGTCAGTCCTTCTTGGAAAGCTTGGATGAAGAGGCTATCGTCCAACTAGCCATGATGAGCGATGCTGCTGACGAAGAACTCCGTTTGCCACATGTCTCTAAACATATTAATACAAAGCCTTTCGCAGCTCAGACCATAAATGTCATTGTCATTGTCATGGGCATGGTTGACATAGTACTAGCTTTGAAGTTGTCATTGTCATACACTTGGCCAGAATCAGTCGACTGAGTTCCTTCGCATTTCCATGTGAAGACTGGATAAGAAAAAATGCTTATACCCCTAAAGCCTGTACCATATTATCATGATTCTAATTCCGTGTTCAGAACCGCTGAGTTGCACTTTGCTGGGCGTGTCCCCGGCGAAGCAAAAAGGGCCAAGGCAATAAAGGAGTTCATGCCCTAGGTCATGGAAATACATGTAAATTGAACTCCGCAAGCTGATGTATTAAGCTCTGACGCTGGTAAACCTACACCCTGAACTAACTGCCGAATCCACAGGTTCAGGACAGGCGGCTGAACCTGTGGATTCCTTGCGGAGTTCGCATGTAATTTCAAATTCAGGCTCAGAATGCACGATGTCGCGAATATGGACATTTTGAACTTGGAGCGTCACCTGCTGGAGGTGGCCAACCGCCTCGCGTGTTTGTTTGGTCAACGGAAGGTCCTCCAAGGCCACACGTTCACAGCCCATGCTGCTCGGAGTTCTGGTGTCATTGTCAAAGTTTGTCTCTCTGTCATTGTCCTCATGTGTCATTGAAACATGCATCTGACGGCTGAGGCTCTGAACATGCTCGAACGTGGTCTCCTGATCGAGCTGCCAGGTGAAAAATTCAGGAAGCTTGGTGGGCAAGGCCTTGAACAGATAAAGGCAAGATGCCTCGAGCGCATGAATGGGTGGATGGTGGCAGCTGTGAAAACGATTCGTGCTGAATTTCCTGAATTTGAAGGCCTCTTGAGCTTCCAAGCTCTGAGCTTGCGCCCTCGACATGCAGAGGCAGTGGTGCAAAAGCACCTCGCCAAGCTAGCACATGTCTTCAAGGAAGACCTGCCAACCCTGAAGTTGGAGTTCAAGGATTGTGCTCATTTTGCCCAGAAGCGAAGATGCTAGTCAGCCAGTCCTGACCTTGCTAGCCTTCTTTTGTGATGTCTTGTCTTCGACTATTATTTGTTTTGACTGATGTCATTGAGGCTTGCAGTTAATAGGTGCTTTTCTGCCATTTAGGAGCAAATCTTGCCAAGAACGATACTTCCAGCGCCACAGACTTGCAAGCCTGGGGTGAATCAGCAACGCGAGGGAAAGCTGGAATCCTCACAAACATGGTTGCCCGGGGTCTGGTGGCAGCTGGGTGCAACACTTCGAATGTGGAGCGGGACTTTGGAGATGTGTCGTTGTCCTGGAAGGGTTGCAGAGCCAGCGCTGGAGTTTTCCTGAAGGCAGGAAAATTTATTAAAATTAAATATTCAAAGCCAGTTTCACATATCCTGCAAAACGACAACCAAAAAAAATGACAAAAAACGACAATGACATTAGCCAGTATTTTGGCGCTGCAGGAGATGGAGCGGCGACTGCGGGTCATGGGAGCCCAACTCAAAGAGGAAGACCAAATGGCACTCTGTCAGGCTGCACAGAAAGTCTGGGTGGAGGGATACAGCTCACCGCGGCATGCCGGCACGTCTCGCGGAAGCAACTGGAGGTCCGGCTTGAAACTGGCAGCAAAGCGCAAGGACGCTGGGCAATGTGTGCATGCGTTCTTTGTGCTGAAGACTGTCATTGTCATTGTGAAATGAAGGTCATTGACAGTGCTTTCCATTCATGTGTTGAGTTGCAACAGCAAGCGCAGCCCTCGGCCCCGCAACCACCCCAGCAACGCGAAAGGAGCGCGCATCGGCGTCGCTTCCAGGGTCTGAGGGCAGCTGGCTCAAAAGGCGGCGCTCTGAGGTGGGTAAAAGCGTACAGACGTTGCAGAGCCTCGACGACATTGAGCGGGACTCTGCGTCCAAAGCGCAAAGCCAACGTCTCGATCTGGAGGAATCGAAGCTGGAGGACCTCGCGCCTGCTCTGCATCAGTCGTCATGTCGTCCATGTCTCATTTGAGACACTGACCCACAGCATGTCCGTTTTTGTACCAAACTCAGTTGCACAAACGTCATCTCCAAGCTGCTGCGTGGAACTTGGTGGAAAGCACACCGGCCGGGCTAGATGCATTTGTGGCGAACCAAGCGAAAAATGATGTGGCTGCAGTGCCCTGGTCAGATCTGGCATGCCTGGCTTAGCCAACACCCCAGGCCCTCAACCCCATACCCCCGATAAAAACGTTCTAGCTCCTAAGTCGTCCTGGTCTGCATATCTTCAGGACCGGCAAAAGCAGACATGGTCTGAGCGGTTTCGAAAGCGATCAGCAATCCCACCCGCGATGCAGGGAAGGACCTTGAGAGCTGTGAGCCTGAGCTTGAGCAAAACTCCCATGTGCAGGAGAGTCTTCGTTTGGCCCGGTGTGGACGTGGCCTATGCTCGTGCATTCATTGGACGTGCAGGCCTTGTCGAAGTCCAGAACTTCCAGGCGGCCAGTGTTCATGTCGTGAAGGACGTCATGGCCATGGGTCGCCGTGTCCGCTGGCAAGCCCAGCTCGAAGGACAGCTTGTGAGCCGACGTGTTTCAGTTAATTGTCATTGTCGAATGTTGTCATTTTCCGACTTTAAGTCCTGCTCCTGTTGTGCAAAGCCTCCGCCCTTAAACTCAGGTTGTGTCTTTGGACGGTCCGTGGTTCAAGTTCGCCCCAGCAAAAGAGATCGCAGTGAGACGAGACATTCTCATCACGGACGGCTTCCGGAGTGCCCACCGTACTCTGGCTGACATCGTCGTCCGTTCCTTGCACTCACGACCGGGTGGCTGGACTGTGACAGAATCCAGGCTAAAGTTGATACTTCACTTGAAGCCTCTGAATAATGAATCAAAGGACATGCAGCAACTCAGGAGAACATTGCGGCCTGGAATACAATGCTGGCAAGGAGGTCCCGCGAAACCATCAAGAAGACATGCATCGTGTTGGGAGCCGTTAGGGAGGCCCACGCCTTCCGGAACCATGGGGTTTTCCACAATGTCGATAGCTTCATGCAAGTGAGTTTCATGCGCCGTATTCAAGACAAGTTCTTGGGTCAGGCCGGCTTGTGACAGGTGGAATACGGGGTGTAACCAGTATCTTGCTGGACATGGGGTCTCTATGTCAGTGTCAGTCAGCGGGAAAAAAGAGCTCTCTGTTTCCCAGTCGCAGTGTCATTGCCGCAGTGATTTGTATTGTCAGACAACAGGACCAGGACGACGTAGCTGTTTCTGATTCCAGTCGTCATTGCCTGAGTGATTAGTCGTCATTGTATTGTCAGACAACAGGACCAGCACGACGTAGCTGTTTCCAGTCTGTTGCTCGCCTCGTCAAGGACTTGGATACGGGCTTCCGTTCTGAGTGCTCGGGAGCTCTCCGAGTCAGGCCGGGCGCGACTCTGAGAATCAAACCCCCAATCAAAGCGCGACTCTGAGAATCAAATCCCCAACAAAAAAGAATATGCTTAAACACCACCTCAAAACCCTGTGCGACTTGGAGGGCCTAGGGGGTCCAGCGGCCCTCTCCTCTCCGAGTCCGGGGTAACCCAGGACTTGGAGAGCATAGGCCGACGACCTCATTTTCACTTGGAGAGGAGACGGGGTCTAGACCCCCTCTTATCTCCGAGTCAAAATGATGTCGTCGGCCTATGCTCTCCGAGTCCGGGGTAACCCAGGACTTGGAGAGGAGAGGGCCGCTGGACCCCCTATGCTCTCCGGGTCATTTTCAGTTACTGCAAATGCGATTTGAGTGCGAGCAGTGCTTAAGCATATGCTTTTCCAGCTGCGGGTGGCTCTTCGGGAATTGAGTGGGATTTGGCTCGGGAGGCTCTTGAGTGACAGTCTTGCTTTGTGCTGGTTTGTGCTGATGGGCCCATAGCCACGTGAGACCCAGCTGTAACCCGTGAGCCCATGAAAACCGCTGTGATGATGCGTGCTTTGAAGCTGACACTGACCAAATTGCTGCCAGGCTCTCTGCGTCCAAAGGGCACATCCCAAGCGTGCTTTGACTGCCTGAAACTGAGCTACATTCTTGGCAGCATCTCTGAGAGGCTTCGAAAGTTCGAGACTTCTGCGCATGCTGCAGCCGCCATCCCCAAGCGCACTAGCATTGATTGTCGTCATTCATTGTCTGTGTCATTTTGTCATTGCCATGTCTGGAAGCTTCTGGCCAGAAACCCCGGGGTGGGACTTCTACAAAGCCCCGCAGACGCCGGCCTTGCCTGCCACGATTTCAGAAGAGAGCTTTCACGAGTCTGATGAAGAAGAAGAAGTTCTTAAAAAACCTGCAATGAAGAAGCCCTCTATGAAACGGCCGGCGGCTTCGCTGCATGGCGATACTGATGAGGCCAAGGCCAAAGCGACTCCAAAGGCTGCCTCCAACTCAACGGGCGATGGTGATGAGAAGGTAAGTCCTGCTAAGGCTAAGGCCAAAGCGACTGCAAAGGCTGCCAACAACTCAAAGCGTAGGCCTAAGGCCAAGACGATGCCTGCAGTCGTGCACTCAAAGGTCATCCCGCACCTCGGCAGCCAGCCTCACGACTCTGCATGTCAATCTAGTTTCCAGGTCGTTCTTAAAGAGCCCAAAGCAGCCAAGGCGACCTGGCTACCGTGGATGCTCCAAATGCCGCTACAAGGGCTCAACTTGCTGTGTGTTGCCAACTGAGCCGAATGAGGTAGTCTCATCGTGATGCATCACGATGGACGATAGCACGCATTTTGTCCAGTATGCTTGCTCTCGACGACATTGAAAGCTGCCTTGCTTTGCAATCGAACAAAGTCTGTGTTTGTTGCCGTTGTCGGTCATTGTCTCGTCACGTGAGTGGTTCGTGTACTCTGTCAGGCAAAACCTGTCCGTTCTAGCGGAGCAGGCTTTCTCGAAGTAATTGCCCCCTTAGCCTGAGCCTCAGCTCTTTTGAATCTGGGATGTGTCGCCGCTGGAGGGTCTAGGGTTTTGTGTTTTCCACCAAGCCTTTAAACGTCACCGTCTGGATTCTAAGTTTCTACTGAACTTCCTCAGCCCGGGATGAAAAAAAGTAGGTTATTACAGACTCACTATTAAGGTCCATGACAGGGCTTTAGGGGTTTGAGGGCTTGGGCCCAAAGTGTGTGGGTTCCTGATCTAGGTTTATGCGCCTAGCAGGCGGGAGGATTCACGCTTCACTGGGTGGCTAGCTAGCCTGTAAACTAAGCACATTGGCCATACTCTGAGCACATTCCAACAAATACTTTGCGAGCTCCAGAACAATCGTCCAAGGGATGATGTAATCCGTTGAATCCCTGTCCACACACAAAATTGAAATAAATGCCTGTGTAGATTACAGGTCTTTGTGTCTCGTTCAATCCTGAGCAGATGATATCAAACTACTTAATTCTGAAAGCTGTGCCATTCCTGATAATGGTTTAGAAAAACAGCGCAGAACAGGGGCACATGATGATGTCATTCAGGTGAGTCATTCTCATGAAATCTGGTGCTGCCATGCATACCGAAACAATCGATAGACCATGTATGTTGAAGGTTCAAAGTTTCGGATTTCTGGCCAGAGACACGCCGTCGGGATTCTAAGTTTCGATTGAAATTCATCACGGCTTTGGGGCTTGAGGGCTTGGGGCCACAGTGTTTGGGTTCCAAATCTAGGTTTCTGCACCTACGGCCGAAGGATTCAGGCTTGAAGGGCTTGGGTTCTGGGTCTTCTTGCTGAAACTTTGCATGTGTGCTTAGGTTATTAAGTTAATTATGTTTAGGGCCAAGAATGGGAGAATGAGCACCAGAGCCTGCATCTCAGCACATTCTGTCCTTTGCAAGGCACAGAACACTCGACGAAGCGATGTAATCCTTTAATTTTCCGTGTGTGAACACGAAACGCTTGGGAATAGGAGGGCAATGACAAGCACAATGACAGAATAATATTATAATACTCTGATCAGGTTTGAGGTTACATGAGTCACGGTCAAAACCCCGTTAGTCTAGGCTGTATTTTGGAATGACCCACGGTTTCCAACAGTCTT
>CAJNJA010017345.1:0-10570 GCA_905231915.1 Symbiodinium necroappetens
TACGACTACGACTAGGACTAGGACTAGGACTACGACTACGACTACTACTACTACTACTACTACTACTGCTACTACTGCTACTGCTACTGCTACTACTACTACTACTACTACTACTACTACTACGACAACTACTAGTACTTCTACTTCGTGTGACCACGATCCGTGAGGCAAGACTGAATCTAAAGTGGCGACAGGTGGATGCAATTTCTGTGAGACCTTGCTTAGAGCCCCACTCCGTTTTGGACCCTGATGTTCAGGAGCTAGCATTGCTGGTTAGCCGGCTCGCAGCATTTGCACCGCCGGCACTGCCCGTCTCCACGGCCCAGTTGCTCCTTGACCCTGATGTCGGATTGTCTTGTAGAGGCTGTCGTCGGAGGACAGGCGAAGGAGAGAGAGAGAGAGAGAGAGCCAATTCGCGAGATAATGAGGAAGGCTATGCACGCTACGGACTTTTGAAGGCGAG
The DNA here is from genome assembly GCA_905231915.1 of Symbiodinium necroappetens. NCBI lineage: Eukaryota > Dinophyceae > Suessiales > Symbiodiniaceae > Symbiodinium > Symbiodinium necroappetens. The sequence goes on from CAJNJA010017345.1 coordinate 464, forward strand.
AGGTGCGGGGCTTTCGATTGTTGACCAGCCAAATGTGGTTTCGGCAAGTTGAGGTTATATTGGTCATAATGCTGACATCATAGCTGCCAGGTGCGTGAAAAAACGCCAGGGGTTTTAGGAAGAACAACTCTCCCGCCTCGCAGTGTACGAACTCATACGCCAAGCCCACATGCCAGACCGAAAACCACTGAAGCCGGCCGGTGGTAAGGCGTGGTGTTGGAGTAGCACATCTTGTGCTATGTCTCTGAACTTCTCGGCAGGTTGACATTATGTCCTCAGGCTGTTCAGTGGCGTCACAACGGCTGTACATGGACCTGGCTATAACACGCATTTTCATATGTTTTGGCCCTTGTTGAGTTACGTTTATGCCGCCGCAAACAGTCAGCACGACAAGCCTTTCTGTAGGCTTTTATCACTTTGGTGGTGCACAAACAGTCACAAGCTTCCAGACATGTGACCCTAAACCCTAAACTGAAATCTCGGACGCCTTCATCCATGCCTGCTTTGCGAGTGTGTGAGTCGAAACGTCAGTTTGCAGAGGTTCGAGCAGCTGGTGTTCAGCCTCGTGTCTCTTGGCTTTATTATGTCACTGGTGACAGTTGAGGCACAGTTTCTGCCTGCTGAAGTTTTCGCCGTCGATTGAGAAAAGGTTGCAATGCTTCAATCAACAAGCGACTATGCTGAGGAAGCAAGACTTCCGTGCAATGTTGCACCCGTAGCAGTGCCATATCCTTTGAGCGAGAAGCCTACCTGACTCTGCGCTTCAGTTCACAGACACGTGCCTGCTATATGTTGTCAGCACGGAATGGTGGTCCATGTAAAAATTCCGTCCAGAATAGTGCTACACGCTCCCGGAGCGAAGTCATCGCTGCTTCCAGGCTTGCTCGCGACGCAGCCTGGACTACCGAAACCAAGCCACGTCATTAAACCCAAGCATTCAAATTCAAAGCCTCTCACTTCGAAAGCACACAGATGCCAGGAGGCCCAGACTAAACAGAGCCGGTCGACAACCTTTTACGAAGAGTTAGCAGGAATGGTCAAGCAAGGAATTCTCCTGCAGGATGATATTGAGCTCCTGTAGAAGACCGACCGTCTTGCGCACGGCCTTTGATGACTCCCCATTAACCCCCAAACATCCCTTGTAACCCTTAGATCCAAATCGCTAAGCTCGTAGCTTCTTTCGCCCTTGAGGACACAACGCAATGCGATGCTCCGCCTCAGGGGATTTCGCTTCCTCGGCGAGCTCCCCTCCAGCGAAGGCACTCTCGGGTCCTTGCGCAGTTTAGGGCTTAAGGATTGAGGGGTTCAGGCTTTAGAGGTTCGGCCTTAGGGTTTGTAGGGTTCGGGGTTTATGGCCTGAGCACTGGAGTCCGGAAGGAAGGAAAAGCATTGGATCACGCCGTTACAAAGCCCCAGGAACAGTATGGGGGGCATTAACTATTACCTATACTATTCTGGTGGCTCCTTAATTATAGTTATGATATACCCCAAAAAACCGTAATTATTGAAATCGTTAAGGTCCCTACATTAAGCGTTTGAGGCCGGAAGGTTGATTTGGGAAAAAGACTTGGGGCGCCACAACTGCTTCCAAGCGTTTGGGCTCACTGCTTCCGAGCATAAACCATGAACCCATATACTCTGAACCCTAAGCCCGAATCAGCTAAGGGCATGAAAGCGAAGGCAAAGATCTGGTGTGAATCTTGAGCATCACCACTGCGGCTCAATGTAGTCCTTTCCTTTGCTCGTCTCAATTTTCCGATTTGCGAGAGTCCAAACCCAAAGCATCCCGAAACATCCCTCAATTTCTTTCAGTTTCAATTCCAACCTTTTCGTAGTGATTCTGATGAGGCCGGAACGTGGGGGTTTATCTTATTCAGGTCAATGCTTGGGACAGAGCTTGGGGTGTAGATTTGTTAGGGCTTGGGGTTTGGAGGGGTCCTCTGGATAGTTTGCAGGTTGCGGTTCGCACCCTGGCGACTCTACTTCGTCATGTTGAGACATGTCATGCGAAGTTTAATCTGGTAGGTAGTCCGCTTTTTCTGATGTTTTGCTTTGGTTCAGTGATATCAAGGCAAGTCTGTTACCGGCTGTGAAGCATCAGGCCTCATCTGGATTGTATACGAGTAGTCTGTGCGTAAACTTGCTCGAAACCCGAACACACACTCTAAAAAGCCTATACCCCAAACCCGAACCTCGAATTGCGACGCATGAAGACAGGAGGTGGAGGCCATCCCTTCTCGGCAGATTGGTGCGATCGGTGCCTCGGGCTTGTTTGGGCTGAGGTTTTCAGACTGCAGCTTTGAGAGTATAGAGTTCAAATGGAAAGTCAGTACTGAAATTCTGACATCCAAAGCCGCGATTCTGGAACTCGGTTCGTCTTGCAGGTAGATATATATGGCTGAACTCTCCAAAAGAACTTCCGTGCAAAAGGTTGCAAAAGAGTGTGATCTTCATCTGTCGCTAACCGTTGCTTACCACTTGTTCTGCAAATATCCATCAGGCCTAGAAGTAACCCTTACAACTTACACTATGCCTGTAGTACCCTGGTCCCGCTGGTGTAGGGGTTTTTTTACCTACTAAGTTAATATATCAGCAGGTCGGAAAAAGGGCAACCAAAAAAAACTCCAACCCCTAAACCCCTGGGTATTTTTGAGTTCAGGTTGTTCGTCTGTGGGCTGAGCCGCTGGCAACGACGGTCTAGATGAGCATCGTTTGTTGCAGTGTGTGTTTTTCGTTCTACCGTACCTAACTCTGATGGAGGCTCGTAGCGGCACTGCCGTGCAAATCGTTCGTCATGCGTGGGCATAGGGGCGAAAGACTGATCGAACCATCTAGTAGCTGGAGTTTCCCTCAGGATGGCTAGAGTCTGGCAGCAATAGTTGAACAGTTTTATTAGGTAAAGCGAATGATGAGAAGAATCAGGGACGCGCTGTCTTGGACCTATTCTCAAACTGTAATTACATTAGGTAAGATCCACAACGGTTATTTAATTGAACTTCTGGTGGGATAAATGAAAAACTTTAAGTGGGCCGTGTTTGGTAAGCAGAACTGGCGATAAGGGATGAACCTAACGCCCTAACCCCTGAAGCCCTATAAACCGTAACCCCAGGCTGGTCCGACACGTGGGTCTCTCGTGCACCGCCCCAGCTGAGTCGAACTCCTCGGTGAGGGCAGCTGCTGTCAGTGCCGGCTGCGGCAATTTAGGGGCTTCGGATGTTTGGTGTGGAATGCTGAAAGGGCATATGCCGGAACCGCGCTACTCAGTCTATACACTATACATCCTCGGATCCTGCAGACGGGCGGGGGCAATGACAATATGGAACAGAAACCACGCAAATAAAGGTGCCTTGCAGACAGTTCTGCGCAATGCTGCGGCATGCGATGGGATGCTGAGGCACGGTCAGCCGCCGTACATACACCTCTGTTTGCCTTTCCTCGCAAGTCGTTGTTGAGTTCGTTTGAGATCACATTATGTCATAATGATTTGGGTGCCATGTCTCTTCCCGCCGCCTTGCCACAGCCACCGTGGTGCAAGTCTGGGAACCGTTTGAATTGTTGGTCCTTTCATCCGTCCCAGCCAGATGTGCCACGCCGCCGTTTCGCAAGTCAGCATAAAGTGCATGGTGATGGTGTGGGTTTCATGGCGTTGCGGAGTTGAGGGGTGATAGTGACTAGGATTCATAGCGATGAGTATGATAAGAAGAGGACGAGAAGCATCACTATCACTCATGATGCAGGATTTGCCCATATTGACATATTGCCCCCACCTTTTTTCATGCTGACAGGATTGTTACTCATTTTCAGGTTCCACCACCGCCGTCGTCACCGCAGCACCAGCACCGGCACTAGGACCAGCGCCACCAACACTGCTTTGCTGCTGCTACTGCTACAACCACGAATGCGACAGCCTACTGCTGCTGCTGCTGCTCCTGCTCCCGCTCCGGCTCCTCCTGCTCCTGCTCCTGATTGATGCTCCTGCTACAGCTCCTGTGCCCGCCCCTGATGCTACTACTATTGCTACTGCTACTGCTGCTACTACAAACATTAATGAAGAATAGTAGCGTAGCTTGGCAGGCAATGTAAACACTAGCTACTGCTGTGATGTGGCTACGAAAACGGTCGCCTTCCCGACTAAACACAGCAGGGGATCCGATACCAGAGGATCTGTTCATCGGCAGTCCGAAACCGATTTCCTGCTGCGAGAGGCAGGAAGCAATGCAATCGAGCGAAACATGGTCCTATGTGGGGTGAGAGCGCAGAAGCCCCAGGCGACAGGAAACCTGAAGAACTCAATGTCCTGTCAGTCCAGGCCTGTCTTGTTTCGGTGATAAATCCACCCGAAAGGCCTGCTCTGCTCACCAGTGCAATGATGTCGCTGCGGCTGGGCCTCGGCGATGCCTGGCCAGTATTGATTCGGAGTTTTCGGGGAGGAGGGGGGGGGGGGAATTCAGAGCTTCGTGAACTTTTGTTATGTGATTCAAATGGCTGCCGATCAACAGCTCCCTAAACCCCAAACCTGAAGGCCTAAGCTTCCCACTGGGTTGAGCTAAGAGGTTGTCGCAAGTGCAGCAGTTGATATCGAAGCCGGATTGCGGCGGAGCATCTTGCACTCACGTTTTTGTTTTCTGTTGTTCAGGGTCTAGACTCTAGGGTTTCGGGTTTGGGGTCTTGCTTCCGGGTTGAAGAGATCAGCAGTGAAGCCCGGAGCATGCATGCTCACAGGTCACAGCTCAGCTGTGAGCGAAGGCAGGAGGCCAGCCTTCGCTCTGCGAGATAATCCGCCCAAAATCCTTTCAAGTTTAGAGGTCAGCACAATCAGGAACAACATCTCCATAAGGCGCTAAATATTTCTACAAATTCGGCAAACACCCCGCCGCTCTTTGCGACCCTTCGGGTTCCCACCGGCAAGGTACGAGTAATTACCTAATGCAGGGATCCATATAAACAAGGATGCTAAGCCATAATCTGTCTGTGTCACTCCGACCTGCGACCATTTGAGACCATTAAACCTCGCCTGGCTTGTCCGAGTTGTGAGAGCGTAAACCCGAATGTGTTTTTAGTACATTGCAATCTACCCATACAATGTGTTCGAACGCGCCCTTCGTGTGATGTCTGCTTATATACTTGTGTCATAGTATCTGTAGCGTTTTTTTGGTTTCTTGGGCAGCGTACAATCAGTTCAGGTCATATGTTACGGGTCTATCCGGAGTGGATTTCACCAGGAATCTTGACGATTCCAAGGATTGGTCTATGCTTCCCTGCTCTGTCCTCGGGGCAACATCAATTCTATTTAGTGGTCCCTGATGCTACGCCTGAGGTCCAAATAATTAGGTTGATGATGGATAAATGGATCTTGGGTGTAAATGGGGAGCTGTTTCTTTAGCAGGTTGAGATTTCCCTGGGATGTGTTTCTTGATGAGAACCCGCGCATTGAAGGCAAGTTTCACTTCAGTCAGACCTCGAACCACATGCCTCGGCTGGAGTGTCCGAGCGTGAGCGGCGAAACCCGTAATTTCGATGCTCTCTACGTTACCAGGGTCACTCCTATCTGACACTGCTGCAACCCCATTGGACAGCAAAGGATGCCAATGCTTCGGTGCGGACATCTGCTGTCCAGGCCAGGGGATCCTTGCTATACATATGGCCCTGAACCCTAAACCCTAAACTCCACACTATAAGGCTTATTACGTTCACTAACTTCAGGTGCCCTTGTATCATTTCAAGACATGCCTGGGGTCCTCCGTCAGGTGTTGTGGGACCTGAGCTTTAGTTTCTGGACTTTGGCATTCTGCAGGTCCCCTTTCGGAGCATCTCGCATCAGCAGCAAGGCATCTCCGCAGCCAGGGAAGATTATCCCTTTACATCTTCTATTGTCATCAGGAGTCTGAGTGAATATTCATATTACAGCTGATATTACTGTTATTTTTGATGAATAGATGACGTACTGCTTCGCAACGACAAAGCAGGCCCCACGACACATCTTGCATCAGAACATACCCCAAAACTTCAAGTATACAACGCATGCCAACCTAGGACTCCAAAGGCTTTTAAGTCTGGACCCTAATTTATGTTATATTCTATCACATCATGTCATATTACATTACATCATGGCATCGGTTTATATATATATATACATACTATATATACGTGTATATATATATACAGAGAGAGAGAGAGAATTCCTATGTATGTATGTATGTATGTATGTATGGTATGGTATGGTATGGTATGGTATGGTATGGTATGGTATGGTATGGTATGGTATGGTATGTATGTATGTATGTATTTATGTATGTATGTATGTATGTATGTATGTATGTATACATCTCTCGCACAATGCTTTATGGCCCTGAGCTCTGAATCCTATAGGCACTGGTTTTGCCTCCTACGTCGTCCGAGAGAGGATGATCTTTGCTGAGCTAACCACCCTGGCGTAGGAGGCAAAGATGCTCCCTCCAGGAATCCCGAAACCCTAAAATCCTAAACCCTAAAACCCTAAACCCCAAGCCCTATAAACCCTAAACCCTCAAACCCCTTTAAAAACCCCAAACCCCAGGGTGGGAGCCTCAAGGAGAGTCTTCTTCTCACCTTGGGCCAGGCCTTGGCTGCGCTGGCACCGCATCTTCCCCAGGTTCGCTGTCGAAGGGTTTAGGGGTCTGACTTTCGGGATTTAGGGCCTGCCATGGCTTGGCTTAGGGTTTTTTCTATTGCAGTATGGCATGCGCCTTTTATTGAGGGTCTAGGACTTGATTTGGGGTTGCGGTGGTTTTGGGGCTCAGTTTTTTGATTGGGCCTGGCAATTCGGAACATCACCTGCCGGGTCCTGGGGGCTGGGTCTCGCTACCGCATCAGACGGTAGGTGTATCTCTGACTGCGGTGTTGGTGAGCATTCAAACACTTGAATCGAGTATCGTCAGCATGGCGTGCAAAACGGCTAGGAACAGCATGCGAGCTGTTCGCTGCAGTGCATTTCTTAATGGCAACCTTCCAAACCACGTGGTTCCCATCAGGGATCCACCCAGTTGCGCCGCAAACGGTTCTGATCAAAAATGAGCATTCCTGCATGATTTCGTGATTGCAACTGTCACACCACGGACGCTACTCAAAACTCTGTGCCCGAGTTGCGAGCGCCGAAATCCGAACAGGAGCACCCGAATGGCTTCTTGACTTTCTGGGACATAGCATCATGACAGGTGGAAGGAACACGTTGATGGTTCAGGGGCCGTGCTCATAAAGTGACAAACAACTCCAAAACCCGCAAGCCACAAAACGCAATCACAAAGTCGACCCATTGCTCTTTCGGATGCCTCTTATCACCTTAAACCCCAAAGCCTAAGCCCCATTAAAGCAGCACCGAGGCATCCTCCGAGATGCTTGACTAATTTGCTTTAGCTCTTTACTCCGTTAAGCGTGATCCAGCTTGGCAGGTTGCGTTTCCCAGGGTTCCAGCTTTCTCAGGGCATGTAGGGCACAGGGGGTTGTATTCACGATATTGGCTATCTGCCTTGAGAAGGCCTGAAGGTTTGATCCTTGAAAGCGCATCATCTGTTCAGGAGACTATGATCCGATGTGCAAGGCCGACTGTAATTAGTGTCTATGGCAGCCATGCTGCTCAGGTTTAGAACGCGTTGTTTGTAATTCAGGTCATCGGACGAAGGCAGCGAGGTGGTTCTGCTTGTGCTCCATTTGGCCAGCGACGCGGCTGGCGATGCCACTCGGTTCAGGCTTAGGTTGTTCTGCTGTATTGCTCTTGCTGAGCTGCTCATCATGCTAGACTCTGCTCGACGTTTGAGTTCTATGTAATCAAATTCCTCCGTAGACAAGGTACTGAGCTCACAATTGGTGAACCTTGCTCTTCACTGCTAGTCGCACTACGTTCCAAGAAGACCACTCGATTCCAATCCGGAAATCGCTCAGTGGAGTCATTTGATAAGGGAACGCCTGATTCTCACACACCAGGTGCGATCGGCTGCAGCAGCTGCACTTGCCAGTTTTGCGGGTGCTGTCCGGAGCCGACGTGAAGGCCTGCAGAGCATTGAATTATCCCAAAGGATAGAACCTGATATAAATGGCGTTTAGCATATTATACGATATGTTCTGTATTATGTGTTTGTCAGGCCAAGTCAGACTGACCATTTGACCTCGGGCCTTTCGGAGATGATTCACATTATCTAGGATCAACAACGGTTCAACGAGCAACCCGACACGGAAGTGTCAAGGTAACAAGAATGATACTGAAAGTTATGAGCCAGCCAGATAGTCGGAAAGCGAGACGGATACCTTGCAACACAGACAAAGACAAGGGAAGGCAACAAGAAACGGGCAAAGACAACCGACCCCTACGCCCTGCAGAAAGAAAGANNAGAGAGAGAGCGAGATAGAGAGATAGACACGCTGTGTCCAGTCAGATCGAGGGGGTTTAGCATAAGCTCGTTGTCCCCAGTGGAGTTCAAGATCAGGTTTCTTTGCGAGGTCCGGGAGACCCTGCGATGTGAAGGGATACCTGAAAAGTTTGTCGCTTCTTGCTGCCGAAGTCAGCGCCTCTAACTAGCCTGTGCAAGGCTAAGGTGTTCGCCCGACAGTTCGCACAGCCTAGTTTCTGGATTGAGATTTCGTCCGCGCACATGCATAGATCTCGCGACGACACAAGCGGAATCGAATCGTGAGGGCGGGGATGGAGCGGCACGCTCTGTCAGACTGGAGGTTTGCAGCAACTACTCTCAAGTAGCTGTTTGGTCCGATTCAAAGCGGGTTGTCATTCCAGTTCCCTGCAAGCAGCACAGGGTACTGAGAAATCACACATGCAGCATGTACAAGACGAAGGTCTGATTCACGAGCTCTTAAGCTTTTCCAGCAGACGTTTTGCTTCTCGGGGGGCTGCCTGCCCGTAAGCTTCCACCGCCCTCCGCACGCGTGTTGCTCGCAGGTTGGAGGGTGGGTTGAGAAACCATCGCCACACCTTTCTTCTAGGCATCAGCCATTGCTTGCATTGATCAGTGCCGCGACTCATAAATATCTCTGTGATGTCAGCGTCGCGAGCTGTTCCGTTGAGGATGTGTGCAATGTCCCGAAACCATCAAAACACAAGTCCACACAGCTCGCACAGGAACAGGTGGAGCGTCAGATCATGGTGCGCAAATGGTCAAGGCAGGAGTTTCTATGATCGAAGGTTTCCAGGCCAAGAGCCCCCGAAGTTCCTCGGATTCGGGGGGTTTTCGTTGTTGACCTTGAGCTTCTGCAGCTCATGGGCTCATCGGTTTGTGTTTGTGTTTGCTCGCTGCTGAAGGTTTTATTCGGGCTGTGATAGGGGTTGCGGTGGTGGTAAACCGGAAGTGGATGATGATTGAACATTTTAACATGGCTTTCCTAGAAGACGCCTCAGCTTTCCCTGCGCTGGAACCTGCACGGAGTAGGTGGCTGCTGCTGTGGCGAAGCTTTGCAGTGACACCTCGGACAAGGCCATTGCAGATGCCATCTTGCCAGTTGGAGTTGATAAGTTGAAGACAATTGCATGTAGCCGCAGGAGTGTGCTGTAGCCATCCGATCTTCGACATGTCCGTTGTCGGCACCGAAGCCCTAAACCCTAAGCTCCCTAAAGGAGCGAGTGTGTGAGTCGAAACTCCCTAAAGCAAGTTGCAGGGAAACTCAAGGCCCACGCGAGCCAGAAACCGGAGTATCCTCCGCCAGGTCCGTGCTTCGGCCCTCCGAGCCACTGGCGTAGTTGCTGAGAGCCTCTGCCGCGAGGTTTTAGGGTTTGGGGTTTAGGGGGTTTTTTGGGATTAGGAAAGAGGGCGAGGGTTGAGGACTTAGGCGATTGTGTCCAGGGTCGTCTCCAGGGATAGACCTGCAAGTTGTAAGATTTCACATTGTCTGGTCGTTTTCTATTCGCAAGCAGCAAATACCTGAAGCCATACTGCCACGTGAATTGGGTGATGACTGAGCTGGGACGAATATAGAAACCCTAAACCCTAAGCCCTAAACGAGCTAGTGAGCTTGTTTACACGTTGCTATAGTTGCACATCGGGTCCCATCCTGGCGATGCCAGACTTTCTTGTATATTATTTTATGTTCTCTATTCTATTCAATTCTATTCTATTCTATTCCATT
>CAJNJA010017346.1:0-10993 GCA_905231915.1 Symbiodinium necroappetens
CCTAAACCCTAAAACACAAACCCCAAACCCAAAACCCAAACCCTAAACCCTAGGAACAACAAAGGCCAGGCCGGGGATCTCTTCGGAAAGCTTCCCGCAGCAGTTGTAGAGCCAAGACTCGGGACCCTTCCAACATCGGAGGCTGGCTTTGTTGACAGGGACAGGGCTTCGTCGGAATATGTATGAATGTATGTATGTATGCATGTATGTATGTATGTATGTATGTATGTATGTATGTATGTATGTATATATATATTATCTATGTGTTTATTTATTCATTTATGTTTATATTTACATATTTATTTATTTATGTATATATATTTATGTATGTTTATTTCTTTGTTTATATCTATTTATGTATATTTATTTGTTTATTCATTCATTCATTCATTTATTTATACATATAGCAATCCTATCTCCATCAAGGCTCATGACCTCAATCAAAGTAGAACGATCCTATCAGGAACCTCGCAGCCAGCCCGCTAATATAGGGGCCTTACTGTTTAGAATCGGGATTTTCCGGTAAACTGTAGTACCATCATATGAAGGAGGCCTATGGAGTAGTATTGCTGTTGATTCAGCCCTCAGTATTCTGATGTGCTATATGTCAAACAGCCAAGCGGACCTCTGATTCATAAACTCCTCTGCCGAGCAAGGTCTATTACCTATTGCCCAGGCGCCTGCAAAGGTATAAACGAGTACTAAAAGTAGCCTTGACACCCTAAGAAACTACGTCCCGAACCCTAACACCCCAATGCCTAAACCCTGAACTCTAACACTCGCTGAACCCGACACCCCGCCCCAAACCCTAAACCCTCGAACCCTGAAAAACCGCAATCCTTAATCTATCTTGCCAGAATGAGCATTTCAGCTGTTTCTCAGGGATTATAGCAAAAAAGACATTCTAAAGTTTATCCAAGTGCTTCTAAGTAATGAGACGAGGGGAGGTTTGGCCTCCATCTTCTTTCCCGAGCCATCTTTCCTTTCGAGGGGTTCACTGGGCTTCTCGGTAGGGGTTCTAGGATTCTAGGGCTTAGGTTTTTGGGCTTAGGGTTTAGAGGGTTTAGGTATTTGGCGTTTTGGGTGTAGGCTTTATAGTAGCCGATTCCGGAAAATGCGGGGCCTTGATGATTAGACTAGGGGTTCCTTTCCGTGCTCTGTTTCAGGGCCGCCATAAAGACATACTGTACGGGTTTACCGCTTTGGTCTACTATAGAGGTCTTGATATCAGGCAAAAACTTGTTACTGCACAGTGCTGTCAAATCTATAATTTACTGCAGCTGCAGTAGGCAGTCCTCAGGAAATGTGTTCAGGCCCTGCAGTATCCATGTCTAGGGCTTCATAAGTTCTTCGCCAGTGCTGGTCCTCACAGATCCGATAAGGGAAACAGACGGGTCTCCCGGTGCTTCGTAAACCCTAAGCCCTGGACCCTAGACCCAAAGCCCTGGACCCTAAACCCGAAAACCTTAAACCCAATGCCCTGGAGCCTAAACCCTACTAAAGGGTCGAAGAGGTTGAAGCTTTTGGGGCTTAGGGTTTAGGGTGTTTTCGTGTTTGTTCCACGATAAAAGCCTATGGTCAACCAGAAAACGCTCAACTCACATGATAGACCCAGAGAGCCCAGTATCCCCTGATTGAGGAATATACCTTAAGTCATGACATTAAGGCCCCCTATAATTTAAGGTATATCCCTTGATTAAGGTGTATTGCGTTCTCTGGGGAGGTACCTGCAAGAAGCACAGCGTGGGGCTGAGGGTGTGGGTGAAGTTCAGCATTACCTCTACCCTCCAGTGTGCGTAGAGCCTTGTTGGCTGCCTGGGTTTTTTCACCGTGTCCAAAACCCTCCACCCCACACCACTAACACTAAACCCGAGCCCCTAAACCCTCAACCCTAATCCAGAGGATAAAACTGGCCGGCCAACGAACAAAATGACCTGGGAGAAAATGGGGTTTACCCATAGGCTCCAAAGTAGTTCCTTTTTGGGGCTACCTTCTAGGATCCTGAATATAAACCACAAAGAGGAACTACTTTGGAGCCTATGGGTAAGGCTCAAGTTCAGACTGGGATCAAGTGCATGGTCTCAGAGTCGAGCCGATGTGCCTCGCCAGGGCAGAGCAAGTTTTGGGGGAGGTTTAGGGTTAGGTTCTCCAGCAACCCCTGAATAATAAGGGTACCCTTTCTCCTAATATTCGGCTTTACTAAGGAGACCCCCAAATAAACTGGGGCAAAAGGGTACTACTGGGGAGCCTAGACAGTTTAGGGTGCTCCTAGAAGTTGGATTCGTCAAGGTAACCGAACCCACCTACCAACCCACCCACCGGCATGCCTACCTACCGTAGCTAGCGACCTAGCCGCCTACCTAAGCTACCTGCCTGGCTATAGAATAAAAGTCATGACCAAATCTATTGAGACGGGGCTGCATCCCTGCCGACGAGTCTCTGCAAAGTTGGCTGGAGTGTTCTCACCGACAACTGTGCACCCTAAACCCTTACCATGTAGGGGGGCGGTGCTTCTTCTACCCTAAACTAGACTCTAAACCCTATAAACCCTAAAGTCTAACCCTAAAACCCTAAACTCTCAGAATGTTCGGGCTGTGCTAGCAAGGCTTCCGCTGCTTGTTCTTTCCAGCTTCCAGACTTCGATACCGTGCTTGAGAAACCCAAAACCTTACAATCTTAAACCATAGTTCCCCAAACGCCATAGAGACCGTAAGGCTAAAGGCTTGATCCATAGAGCTCTAAAGCCTGACTCCTAACCCTGAACCCGAAATCTAAAGCTTCGTGGAAGATGATAAAGCTGATGACTGCCCCTATCATAACCAGGCCCACAAAGTTTAAACGTTCGCTCTAAACTCTTTCGGGGCTTAGGGCAATCAACAAAAAAAGCCTGAAGAGGATTAGAGTTGCCCCATGGCCTTTTGCAGAAGACAGCTTGGTAGAACCGCTTCGCATTCCCTAAACCCTAAACCCCTAGTTTCGAAGACTCCCGGCCTCGAAAAGATCGAAGGGCATGAAGGGCGGTGTCAGCGTGCGCCATCCGGGGAAGCCGAAGAAGTGTATGGCAGGCACGGCAAAAGCATTCCTTGGGGCTTTAGGGTCAGGGGTTGGTGCCTTGGTAGTAGTACTTAGCTATAAGACAGCATGTACTTGCAGGAGTGTATCAGTATCAGCTATGCGGACAGAGTTTCAGACGACTACAACCCATCCGAATCTACGTCCCTAAACCCTAAACCCTAAACCGACTAATCTACCTCTACTTTGGGAGAGAGCCCAGCCAAGCCTCAGTCAACATTAATAGGTCTCTTGATTCCTTGATAACTCCCTACCCACAGGCCCCTACGTAGTTCCTTTTTGTGGTTCATATTTAGAACCCAATAAGGTAATCCCAAAAAGGAACTACTTGGGGGCCTATGGGTAACCCCAGTCCCTCAACTCCCTGCCCTATAGTAAACCCCAAAGAGTTGGCAACCGGATTAAGGACAAATAGTGCTTGGATTCCTTATACATTACTCTTAAGGCTTGAGGCCATTGGGTTCCAACTTATGGGCTTCTACTGTAAACCCATAGATACCCTAAACCCTAAACCTCCAAACCCCTAACCCTTAAACCCCAAGCCCTAAACCCCTCTATTGAGGTTTGCAGCTTCACCCTAGGCCCTAAACTAAAACAAACCCAAACCACCCGGTCCGCATGACTTCTCTCTGACACTCCGATCCGAGCAACGGATCACTGAACATGCTGCTGTTGTGATCCATCTTCGCCTTGCCCGGCGAGGATCCCTCAAAAAAATCCCGTAAAGGATCCCATAGAAGTAGCCGGCAAGGGCACCCTTATAGGATCCCTTAAGACTTAAGATCCCTCAACAAATCCCTCAAAGCCATCCCTTAAAAAGGGGACCCTTAAAGTCAGCTTGATGGTTCCCTTAAGAGCTCCTCTAGAGGCTTTGTGAGGTGCTCTCTTACAGTTTGGGGTTTAGGCTCCATCTTGCCCAGGGGTAATCGGGCCCATTAGGCCCTTCTAGGGACCCGTTTGCCACAGATAAGCGAAAAACACGTAGGTATGTGGGTAGTTTCTGATTTAGGGTAGCTTCTAGGGTCCTTTTGTTATGAGGGTGTCTGTCGTACTATGTTTTGGATCGACAAAGCGACCTCTAAGTTAGAGAACTTCCCATATGGGTTCCTTTTTAGGAGGCTCCTTCAAGTAGCAAGGGTACGATAAGGGTTGAGGGTTTAAGGCATGAGCGGCTTCAGGTTTACGGTTTAGGGTTCAGGGTTTACCTGTGACCCCAAACCCTATAAATTAGCAGGCTATGACGCCTTACTTAGAGGGTAGAACCCCTAAAACGGTGGGTTTCTGGATCCCCAGGTAGGGCTGAGTTATGGGCTTAAGGCACGAGGGTCTCAGCCGGATCCCAGCGTTGAGGGTTTATACTCGGGAGCCCAGTCTTCAACCGTACAAATCCCTGCTTTCCAGGAGGAGGTTCCGATTTCCGGGCTCCTTGAAGAGGCTTTTTGGTGGTTTGTGGGGCGTTGTTTATTTTTATTATTATTTTTTGGGGGGGTTCAGGATTATGGAATTTGGGGTTAAGGGTGTTAAACTTGCAGCGTTTATTGGGTTTTGTAAGGTTTAGGAGCTTAAAATAAAAAATGTCATTCCATCTTCGCCTTCCACAGGTGGGAGGTGCTTTCAAGTGTTCCTTGCCTTGAGGCTTCATCGCAAGTTGCTGAGCTTATGGGTTTAGGGTGCATCTTCGCCTTCCAGGGAGAGGTTCCTGCGAGGTTTCCTCCAGAGGCTTTACAGGGCTCGTTGGGCTTAAGGGCTTAAGGTCCATCTTCGGGTGAGGTTCCTTTAAAGGCTTCCTTAGAAAGCTTTATGTCGTGCTATTAAGTCGAAGGGTTCAGGGTCCATCTTCGGTCCGAGGGGAGGCTATGTGCGCGCAAAGTCCGGATCACAGGGAATCGGGCTCCTTAGGGTTTAGGGCTTAGGGAGTTCGGTCATGTTCTATCTTTGGGGCCCCCAAAAAGTCAGATAAGCAACACATCAGGTAGGGGGACATAATATATTCCTCTCTTACAACGAAGCCCAGCAGGGTATGGATATCCCTTGTAAAACCATCTGCTCATGCCATTGCGCGCTTTCGGGGGCCCCATAATCTTCTCCTTCACGGGAGAGGATAGGGCTCCTGTCTAGTCACGGTTTAGTCTTTCCCTAAGACTCCAAGTATACAAATAGTACCTACTTTGGGGTCTAAAGTCTATAAATGGTACCTACTTTGGGCTATTTGGAGTCTTAGGGTTTAGGATTTGTGATCTAGTCTCCCCAACAGAGGTTTGAGGGTAAAGGGTTTAGGGCTCTATCTTCTGCAGGGGAAGGTGGTCAGGTGCATGGTATAAGTCCCAAAAAACCGCAAGGCCTTGAGGAGTGGGGGGTCCGGGTTTTGGAGATGAGTACACCTTGGGGACCGAAGGACCCTTATAAGTAAGCGCCCTATGCCCCTTGTACTATGAATCTCTATATGACGCTTGAAGCTTCAACCCTTTTGGGGTTCTCTTCGGATTGTTTAGGGTTTGGGGATTAGGGTTTAGAGTTTAGGGGGGCCTTGGGGCATCACGTGCTCTAGCTGTATGAGGACAACAAGGCAACTTTATTACAAATGATCCCGACCTCTGAGGACTTGGATTAGGGTTTTGAGGGAGTTGTGGCAGAGCATCTTAAGGCTGGGTATGACGAAGTAGTCAAGGGGTCTCTGTATGCTTGAGTAGGGTTTTTTATGGGTATCCCAATTACTAACTACTCAGGCAATATTTTTTGTATTCAGGCCTCTAAATCATGCTTATCACTGAACTCTTGCTGCCGAAGGGGCTGGAGTGACTAGAAGCTTGCGAGATCGGCAGAGGCTAAACAGCGTCTTCGAGTGTTCCACGGGTATCCTGAATGTCGACGTATGTGGAGAGCTGTCTAAATTAGGGTCCCCTTTTAGGGTCCATTTTGTAAGGGTGCCGTACTGTATTGGGGACCTCAAAAGGGACCCTAAGTTAGAGAACTACCCATATACTAGAAACCCTATAGATACCCTTATAGATCCCTTTAAGGAACCCCAAAAGGGACCCGAATTTAAAGAACTACCCATGTCGATGCTTGGGCAGCCGCGCTTCAGGTTTCGGCTGTACAGTTGAGGGCTCAGCTTGCAACAGATATCACTGGTTTAGAATTTAGGGGTTTAGGGGTTTGGGGGTTTAGAGGTTTAGGGTTTTGGGGTTTAGGGTTTAGGGGTTTAGGCTTTAGGGCAATATTTCGTTTGCATTTGGCGAATTTGCGTGGAGGGTTGCTTGGTATCTGCGACGGGTAGTTGAAAGCTTCAGGCAACCGCCACAGCAGCAACATTGAGTTTGTAGCCCATGCATCGAAGATAGTCAAACGTATCAGCTACAGAATGCTGGCATGCATTGCACACATTCGGCTGCAAGTAGCTGCGTAATAGGCATCAGATTCACCACTGTCCCAAAACACACGTCCTAGCTGTGGAGTCATAGGGAGTCCTGCCGGAAGCTCGCATCTTAGACAGAAACTTCGGTTGTCAACTGTAAGGCCTTGCTCAGCGATACTGAGTGAGTTGAAGGCTTAGGCATGAAATTATACAACAGTACCCCTAAACCCTAAACCCTCAACCCTATCACCAACCGTACCACCCAGCAGACTTTCACCCTTAACCTTGAAGCGCGCTTCAAAATCCTGTAAAAGGTCCCATAAAGGCCCTGAAAAAAAAAAGAAACCGTCGCAAGCTCAAAAGCCGTCAGTTTAAAGGTTTCCAATCCGGCCAAGGTTTCAGGGAATCGCTGGCACCGTGGATAAATAGCACCGGGCACGAGACATTTACCATCCTCTCGGCTTCGGAGTCGTTTAGCTTTAGGGACTCAGGCCCGTAGATTAGAGTCACGGTGCTTTAGGGACTAAGGCCCGTAGATTAGAGTCACGGTTTAGGGCCTTTGTGTTGATTGCTCAGGGCTTCTGGTCTGTGGTTTGGAGCGAGTTAGGGGTTCGAGGTTCTCTTGCAGCTCTGCACCAACTGACTGTAGACCCGGCAAGGGAGCACTAACCCTGAACCCTAACCCCGCAAAACCCTAAACCCTCAACTATGGGTTTCAAGGGGGACACCAATCCCAAGTGGCAGGGGCCGAACAAACCACCGCCCTAAATACCCTTGCGGTTTAGGGTTGTAGGGGTTTAGGGTTTAGGTTAGGGAGAACCGCTTATTTTGTATATGGCAATATATGATTGAATATATAATTATATATAATGGAAGACGGAGCCACGAGGAACAGCATTGGTAATAGTCCCTCTTACACCCCTATATAACGCCTTGATCCTCGTGGTAGGGGTATACGAGGGATGAGGAGGGGGAGTCCAGCAAACCCTTATTAAGAGATCCTTATGTTTAGAGGGTGTCTTGGGCCCCTACCACTGTCTGTGGAGGGACCTATGACCTATGTAACAGTTTCTAGAACTTCAGATTTAGTAGGGCTTAGAGTCTTTGTTGCAGCACCTGACATGATATTCCTGCATCTTTCGCGTGGCCTACTTGCAGGGTGCACATGCTGCAGTTCACCTGCCGTGCCTCTTGTGGTTCTGGAAGATATTGCTGAACATGAAGGCCACTATTCTGCCACCAATATGTTTGGCAGCAGCGCGAATAGAAATGAATGGCGACACCAGTATCATGCCGCCGAGGGGATACCTCAGTCAGACGACCAGGCAGTTAGTGACAGCATCTGGGCTTGGACGTTAAATTAAATCGCCTCGCCCACGAACGAAGCGGTCAGCCGCTTTTTCCGTAAAATTTGGGATTTGGGCTCTTAAGTGACAGTAACGAAACCCAGAATATACACTCACCAATATCCCACAGGAGCTGCAAAAATAAACTCGACGTGAGATACTGTTTTAGAGTTCAGGGTCAAGATCCGAAGAGGAGAGCGCTTTCTGAAGACAGAACGTACACACTAAACCAACGAAACCACGGCCAAAGACCCTTAGGAATCTGATTACCAAGCCGCAGCCTCTTAAGCCCTCTAGATGACTCTACAAAGAGCCCATGAAACCTTGCAAAGATCTCGACGAACCCAAGGTACTGGGATGCCAAAAAGATCGCGGGGCCACTTCCCAAGGATCGGCCGAAAACCTCGGATTGGGTCGATAGGTCAGTTAGGTTTTTCGGCTTAGCGGGTCGGGGTTTTGGTACCTGCCTCCGCTCTCTGCATTCTGCCCTATGCCGTGACGGGGAGGGTAGAGGAGAGAGTGGAGGGGGAAAGGGCCGGAGAGTGCACGATCAACGGTGTGTGAGGGGTGCAGGGGCGCACGGGTGTAAAGTAAAGAACATACCGTGCAAGAGCAAGAAGCCCACACAGGACGATGCCATACGTATCTCAGAACATCGCCGAAAGGCAGCAGATTTTTCAAGTAGAGCTATACAGGGTTTGAGACTGAAACAAGGCTAAGTAGGTTTGTTGCTATTTTGGAGGGCAGCTAATGCACAGCAGCTTTCTGCCTTGTATGGTTTGTGGTCAAGTCATATGGCTTCGGGTGCGAGGGTGTGAGATTTACGAGGTTTGGAGTTGCAAGCCCTAAACCCTGATCCGTAACCCCAAAAGCGCTACTTTACAATGCCCAAATGCCCGACATCCTGCCGACCCTAAACCCTCCACCCTAAACTCCCTAAAGCCGTAAATCCTGAAGCCTCAACCCTTAACTCTATATAAACCCTAAACCCCGAACCCTCAACCCTAAACCCTAAACTCCGAACCCTCAACCCTAAACTCTAAACCCCAAAAGCCCTAAAGTCCTGAAGGCCCTCAAACCTCTGAAGGCCCTGGGCCCTAAGGAAATGGTCCAAGCAGCGATCACAGAAGAATAGCTGACTCGCAAGTCATCCACGAGATATCTGAACACCGTAAGGGCGACTTCGAAGATGGTCTGGAATGCGGGCACGTGAAGGGTTTAGGGTGTAGGGTAAAAAAGGCTCCTGCAAGGGATCTGTAAGGGGTCGGACCTGAAATTCTTGGTCTGAGTGATGGCCAAGGGACTTGTATCCCATAGGAAGGATTTGAGGGGCACAGATTTACGGACCGGTGTACGGATCGGCAGAATCTCTCCTAAAAAGCACCCCTCAACTAACCTCAACCTGAAACCTCTGGACCCCAAACCGCATGGCCTTGGTCCGGCATAAGAACTATAAACCCTAAACCCCCGAACGCTCTAAGGGATCTGGGGTTTAAGGGTTTAGGGTTTAGGTAGGGTTTTAGAACTTTGGGTTCTGCAAGAAAACCTAAGCTCTACAACCCTAAACCTGAACCCTGAACCCTGAACCCTAAACCCTAAACCCTAAACCCTGAACCCTATCCTGTCCTCCTCGGCGGGCTCGATGCCTTGCAGTAGCCCATAGCCGGGATACTCCACGGCAATGACGTTCACCTACGGCTGATGGTATAAATCCTGCACTACCCGTTATAACAATTATGCAAAAAATCCCGTAGTTTAGGGTCCTTAAGGTTTAGGGTTTATGGTTTAGGATACCAGGATTCCCATAGTTTTGGGTCCTTAAGGTAATGCAGGATTTTAATCGTCAACAGAAGTACTGGGCTGAGGGTTCTTAGGGATACCAGGGGTTAGGGTTCAAGTTTAGGGTTTAGGGCTTAAGTTTAGGGTTTAAGTTTAGGGTTTCAGTTTAGGGTTTACGGTTGAGTTTTGAGCCCAGGAATAAGAGCTCTAGGGTTGTGGGGTCTGGGGGTCTGGGGGGTCTCAGCAGCTAGAACTAGAATAGGGCGCCTCGGGT
This sequence comes from Symbiodinium necroappetens, assembly GCA_905231915.1. Taxonomy (NCBI): domain Eukaryota; class Dinophyceae; order Suessiales; family Symbiodiniaceae; genus Symbiodinium; species Symbiodinium necroappetens. The sequence goes on from CAJNJA010017346.1 coordinate 9,827, forward strand.
TCCCTATATAAACTAGGGTTATAGGGCTTAGGATTTAGGGTTTAGGGTATAGGGTTTAGGGTTTAGGGGTAAGGGTTTAGGGTTTAGGGTTTAGGGTTTAGGGTTTAGGGGTTAGGGTTCGGGTGCAAGGTTGAGGGTGTAATGGTTTTGGTGTTCACCGCGAGGGTCCTTCTAAGCCTAAGACTGTTTGTCCACCATGTTTCTCTTCGTATGTCTGTGCATGGCCTAGCTGAACGCCCACCCTAGAACCCCAAACCCTAACCCGAAACACTGCCTAAACCCCGATGTAAGCTAAATGCTGAAGCCTAAACCTCCTGAACGCTAACTAAACCCGGACCCACCCAAGTGCTGCTGGCCTTGAACTGATCTCGCATGTGTTTTACGAAATGGAAGGCAGTGCCAATGTCCTCGGAGTTCGCGTGAAAGTACCTTGGGCTCACGGCTTCGCGTTTCGGGGTTCAGGGCTTAAGGGTTTTCCTAAGACTCCAAGTAGCCCAAAGTGGGTACCATTCATAGACTTGGAACCCCAAAGTAGGTACCATTTGTATACTTGGAGTCTTAGGGTTTAGGGATTGGGATTGTGGGCTTCAGTTTAGGGGTTTGGGGGGTTAGCCGGCTAGGGATTTCAGGTTCGGGGATCTTATATTGTTGAGAGCATGTTCGGAACACGCCTCCACAGCCTCTTGCGCAGCCATTTCCGATGGATAACAATGTATTTGCTTAATAACTCGGGGACTTCCTCGGTTGCCGCCTCCGTGCTCGAACCAGCTTGGTGGAGAGGTGGCGCTTTCATTTACGCATGCTGCTTGAGACATTTTTCTTAGGTTTTTTTTGGTTTAGTAGAGCATGAGATTCTTGTGCCTGAGCAAAGTGTAATGAACCATTTGGCTTGTTCTCGGCCGCTCGATTGTTGTGGTTGTGGTTGTGGTTGTCGTTGTGGCTGTTGTGGTTGTTGTTGCTGTTGTTCTTCTTGTTGTTGTTGTTGTTCCTTGTTTTTGTTTGTCTGGTGGTTGTCGGTGCGCGCGCCTCGACTAAGGACCTGTGCCACTGGGCTTGGTGTGTTTGTTGTTGTTGTTGTTGCTGTTTGCTCAGCACGCTTGCGTGAGCCTCGACTAAGGACAGTGCCACTGGGGTTGCTACTATTGTGGTTGTTGTTGTCGTTGTTGT
>CAJNJA010017348.1:0-10992 GCA_905231915.1 Symbiodinium necroappetens
TATATATATATATATGGATGTATATATATATATATGTATATATATATATGTATATATATATATAAGCTATACATGTATATTATACACATGACACACACACACATTTATACCTATTAATATACAAACAGATAGCACTCCCTTCCCGGTTGGTTTCCGGGCCCCGCCCCCCTCCCCCCCCTTTTTCAGTCAAGGTGGCTGCATTGAGCCCCCAGGGTTCCTGGGGTCTGCCAGCTGGGGCTGCATTTTTGTCGCTTTTTCTCGTGAGATTGGCCGCTTGGCCCGCTCGGACCGGGCTGGCTGGGCCTCCTGTGCTGGGCGATCGCGGGTTGATTTGCTGAATGGTGATCCATAGCCAGCACACGTGCTAAATCCCACAAGACAAGAAGCTGAGTGACTGAGTGCTCTGCTGGACATGGTATACGCGCCTCGTCGGATTGTCTGCAGAAGGCTCGCCCGCTTAGCAAAGGTTTCATCTCAGTTGTGCAACCCACATATCAGTTGGGCTCGAAGTTTTACAGCTCCATGCATCAGTCTGCCATTCTGGCATCCCTACACAGGACAGGTTGTGCACGGGAAGGCAGGCTACGACATGGCATTAATCATTTAGCCACAAACAACAGAGTCCCGTTTTCCACACCTCCAATACCTGCAAGACTCAACTCAAAGCCTCGGCAGAAAAAGAACCGGTCGATCGTTTTCGAACTTGCTCCGACGTATTGTTCCAGAGGGCTATCTTCGTACTACCAAGATGATCTCGTAGTAGCTATTCTCAACATGTTAACCCGCTACTGTCATGCATACAGGCATGCCTACATACATACGTGCATGCATGCCTGATCTTTTTGACATCTGCTGAAAAGGTGGGCCTCACGCAGACCCGCAGGCAACGACGCTTGTTGAGGTTGGCAACTATGCTTGTCTGGGAGATGCTGAGATGCTGCCATGCCGCTACAACGTCTGAAGTCCGCTTGACTTTTAGACGACGAAGCCAGGAGGAAAGGACTCGATACTTTGTACATGCGCGAAAGCCGCTGATTCCGTCCATGGTTTCTGTCCGTGGTCGATGTTGTTGGCTTGAGCCAAGCTTTCCATGCAAGTGCAGTGCGCGCAACGATGACAACGGCGGCAATGACTCGGTTTTGCTGCGAATGCTGGCCGAACACCAAGACAAGGATGAACATGCCTGATATCGCCCAAGCATTTATATTCCAACATGCTTGCTTGATGCAAGAAAATTCTGCCGCCTCAACACTATCGCGATTCTGGTATTGGGTGTACACTACTCCTGCAGCTCGACGAGTTGGTGCTAGTCTGTGTCAGTCACGAATGGAATTGCGCATGATCCCTTCTGTAACACGACTCCTTTGCACGTGTTTATGCTGGAATGATGCAGGGACCATTGACTAAGAGCTAAGCTCCTCTACTCTTTAGATCCATCTGACATGTACGCATGGGATGCAGACATCCTGAGCGCGCAGCGCTGCCTATCCCTAGAGAGCCTAGAACTGACCCAGCCCTCTCCGACCCTCAGTACACAGACGGCACGACACGACAGACGGATCAGGACAGCAGAAATATGCAGCGAACCTCAATAAAGCCTTAATATGGGCTCGCGAACGTTCGCTTTCCCAGCAGCTGCTTGCAAGTCCCTCAGGCTTGGTAACGCTTAGGAATATTTGGTATTGCCTGCACCCTCGGGGCGACATGGGCGACACAATCCGTTTCTCTCATTTCTTCTGCGCGGCCAAGTAAAGATCCTTCTTGGAGGGCTCTCAGGGCCTAGAAGTCCTGCCTAGCTGTTTTTCTCCTTCAGTTTTCTATGCTGGGGCCTGGAGCAGCCTATTTGGTTTGGGTTTGGGGTTTGGGGCATTTCACCCTCATCCTCATCAGGATTCCAGCCTGCTGTAGCAAGAGTTCGTGTACAAAGCTGGCGGCTTGGGCTGTACTTGGGTTTCAGGACCTCCTGTCTTGCCAATCTCCTCACCAACCTAACCGAAACAATCAATTTGACGAGTGCTGCATGGCACACAGCTCTGCTATGCAGATCTGCAGGCCGCAGCGCTGCAACATTAGCGGATCTTCGTCCCCGTCGGGGAATCTGCTAGCTTGTTCGACGTCTGGCATCGACATCGCATTTACTTGTCCGGCTTCTGCGGCTTTGCGGTTTAGGATGAGCCTGTGCTTATGAAGGCGAGTACACAAAGACAGTAGCCCAAGCTCGCAATCACCGAACCCGCAATCCTAGAAGGTTCACAACTAGCCATTGATGAAATACAATCCTCTAGGTACATAATGAACCTGACCTTCCGTTTGAAACCTAGAGCTACTGTGATGAACAGCAGGAAAAGGCACAGAACTGGGCTTCGGGTTTTCTGAAGGTTCAGCCGAGTTCCAATGTCTCTCTGTTTCTGGATTTCCTATATTCTACAAAACCTCTACAGAAACCTCTCCAGGGTTCGCGACATCTCCTCGAATCTGTCGTCGCCAAAATGCCATGATCCCGCGACTTTGCTTACACCAGGTGGATCCGGTATGGAGACTGGGTTCTGTCGTATTCGTCGTCTCAGTGCAATGTGCGGCAACGCTTGTGGTCCGTGTGAGTCTCGAAAGAGTACGGCACTGATGCAACGAGGACGGCGTTTTCTACTAAAGACTGGAAAAAGTCACTTACGAAGCCAAGATGGCATGATTCTTTACCGAAACTCCGATCTCTAAGTAAGGAGCCCAGGTGCTCCTGCTGAAACCACAAGGTCCTACTATCCCTAAATTAACGGCAGCTGTATGATATGCCTGTTGGAGCTGTAGCAGATCGCCGAACAAAGGGAGCAAAACCAGGCAAGAGCGACAACAAAGCCCCGGGATGGTGATCCGGTCAGCTCTCTGGGGCCTTTAAGCTTTAAAGTTCAGGGTTTTGGGGGTTCAGGGCTCAGGGAGTCAGCTCTTGCGGGTCCTCAAGTTTGGAGTTTTGCAGTGGGACCTGTTCTGGGGTTTCGTGTTCAGGGCTTTTTTTGGGAACAATTGGGGGGTGTTCCTACGCACGAGCACGACTATCCCTTTTTCCGGGCTGATTGGGGCCTCTGGGGATTCTCTGTCTTCAGGGTACATCTTGCCAGCTCCAGTGAGAGGGTGTGATGCACAGACCTCCCAGAGATGCCGCCGATACGCTTGAAAGGAATTTTCACCTGGCTGCAATCCATGTAGAAAGACTTACAGGATAAATGGGATGCAACGCAGTCCAGGGTTGAAACCCGAAACCCAAAAACCTTCAGTCACTTGAGGGCTTCTACGATATAGCCAACATGTGGACTCCAAGGAAATAACATTACTGACGATTCCGACTCCTACTGTATAGAGCTGCTACCGCATGGTTGACGCGGTGGTGGCAGCAGCAGCAGGGCAGGACAGGAGTAGGAGTAGGACTAGGAGTAGGAGGAGGAGCAGGAGCAGCAGCAGCAGCAGCAGCAGCAGCAGCAGCACCCGTCGTAGCCAGCATCGTATGGCAGCAGTCGTGGCAGCAGGAGCAGTTGCAGCCACAGTAGCAGTATGCAGCAGCATACTTCCTGCTAACGAGAACGCAGAGCAACGAAAAAGCTCCCAAAGTCCTCTCTATCGCAGTATAGATATGTCTTCTCCCCGGTTGTGAGCACAACTGGTTTTAACCCTGGTTCATGTACATGTCGAGTGCCTCCGGATGGTCTCTGCCGGCAGCTGTGCTGCGGTGGCACAGAGACCCCAGCGGCACTGGCCACAAAGGAAAGAACTAAACCTGTCGGCTGCCGGATGCACGATCACCTGGGCAAACGAAGATACTTGTGCTCAAGCTTGCGCAGAAGGCCGAACTGTTTGATTGAGGTCTGAAGTCCTTCAGGCGCCGGAACTCCAGAGCCACGACTGCTGCACTTCTCAACGTGTGCTTGTGCAGGCGGGGCTGGTCGGTGGAATCGAAGGTCCGGCGGCGTCGCTCTTCAATGAGGCTTGGACAACACACATGCGTATGTATGGTGTGTGTGTATATATATACACACACACACATTCATATACATGTATGCATGTATGTATGTATATATACATATGAACTCATATGTGTGTGTAACACATACCTACCTACCTACCTGCCTGCCTACCTACCTATCCCCTGTGGTGTGGGCCCCTCTGCCCCTGCCCCCTGTGGTTGTGGTTGGCTGTGCCCCCTTCCATGTCGACAGCATCATCGCCATCCTTCTCATCTGGGAGAAGGGGGGTGAGCGATTCACGGCCACAAAATCGCGAAGATTGCGCGAGAGTTCCAAAAAAAGTGCCGACAGTTACGAGAAAGAAGATGCAAACGAGCACCATCCCTGTGACTGCTTGCTCAGATGAGAGGCCTGGCTTGGCCCTGCGCTGAAAGGGGGGGGGAGCATGTCATTGAGTGGGGAGCACTGACACGGCGACGCGGAACCATACATTATGCATGCACGCATACATGTGTGTGCGTATGTATCTATATCTACATATATATATATACATGTGATATCTGTATAGTAGTTATACGTATAGAAATAGATAGACAGATAGATGGATAGATAAAAAGACAGGTGAGGATAGATTAGAACAGATTAGATGAGATTAGGTTAGGCTAGGTTAGGTTAGGTTGATAGATAGATAGGTTGATAGATAGGTGGATAAACAGATAGACGGATAGACAGACAGATACAAGTAGATAGATAGATTAGACAGATCGATAGACAGATAGGTAGATAGTCAGATACGATAAATAAGTTAGATTAGACAAGACAACTAGATACATAGATAGATAGACAGATAAATAGACAAATAGATAGACAGATAGATAGGTAGGTAGATAGGTAGATAAGTAGATAGGTAGATAGATAGGTAGATCGATAGATAGATAGAGAGATAGATAGATCGATAGACGTAAACACACACATAATATATATATATATATATTATAGAGGTCCAGGTATATGTATTCATACATGCTTATCATATCTGTGTATATACATGTGTGTGTACGTGCACACGTATGTATGTATGTATGTATGTATGTATGTATGTGCATTAACATATACATACATATATATATATATTCACACATACGTACACGCATGTACCTTTGCACATGTGCGACATACACACGTGCACAAACATGCGCAGAAAGCCAAGTGCTCTCTCTCTCTCTCTCTGTGTTTGTGTGCGCGCGCGCTCCCTGTATGACGAGTGCATATGGGCGTTCCCACAGTGAAGCGAACCCGAACCTGCCAAGCCAGCCCGATTTCATGTCTCTGTGTCCTTCCTCAGAGTGCCCGGCCTGACCATCACGGCGGGCTTAGAGCTGTAGAGTGCTTCTGCTTCCTTCCTGGGCACTCATGCGAAGAACCGCCAAGCCTAAACTCCAAAAGCTCAGGGGTTCGGCCCTCGGAACACTTCCAAGGAGATGGGGGCAAGGGAACAGTAGTGGTCCCTTAAGCCATAGGTGGGAGGAGCAGTCGTAGCTTCTCTACTTCGCAGCTGACGCGTGAATCACGTCGAGTATTCCCACAGGCCCATGAAGGTCCCGTTTAGGGAAACGCGTCAGCTGCGAAGTAGAGACGTTTAGGGCTTTTGGTTTTTAGGGTTTTGAAAGCTTCGGTTGCACTTGAGACCTTCCTTTCACGCCGGGCGTCTCAGCCCAGGCGTCCACAATCACCTTCTTCGCCTCCTCGTTGATGTTCTGCCAGTTCCTGAATAAGGAGAAGGGAATCTAGGTTCCCAGAATCTCCAGCAACACGGAAACCAAAGCAAGCTGTAAGTTGCAGTAGTACATCGGCCTTTGCAAAAAGGCACGACTACAACATACACAACACTTGCTTCCTGAGCAATGACACCGCAGGACGTCTTGACTCTCCACCATGTTAGAAATACGAAACTCGAAGTCTGGAACAACGGGGCGGGGTTGGAGGTGACCAGCCCTAAACCCCATGACTCTCATTACATCAATGCTTTGGCAAAAGTCTCTGGCGCGTGAAATCCTGCACCTCAAAACCCACTCAGACCACAATCCGACAGCTGCAACAAGCACTTATGTAGCCCTGAGGAACCCATTCAAACAGCTCCGAGTTATAAACCCCAAATAACCCGACAGCCACCATTTAGCCGATTATGAAACCAAGCACTCCAACGAGCCCGAAAACAGAAAGAGAGCCCGAGAACAAAGAACCAGGGATCGACTCGAGTAGCGCTGTTGCCTCGGTAGGGTTTAGGGTTTAGGTTATAGGATTTAGGGCTCAAGTTCTCGTAAGTTTATATCCTAACACTCGAGGTAAGCCCCTAAACCGCCAAAATACGATTCAATCTAGGGGCTTGAGTGATTGCCACTGTTGTTTCTTGGAGTTCCTGAAGTAATGTAAAGAACTATAACTAATAATTACTGAAATTCATCCCAAAACGCCATGTTGATGATCAAGGCACCTCCAAAACGAGGCCCTCTCTCTCAAGGTTCGGGCAAGTTCTTAGTCTACATCGGGATCGCATACTTCCTCAAACTTCCAGGGCTTCTAGGTGGGGCTTGAAGGGTGGTTTATGGAGTCTACATAAGACTTAAGGGCTCCAAAGACTTCGTAAATAGGCTATAAGCGACTAAAGCAGGATTACCCTAAGTATAACCTTACTTACTACCTTACTTACTAAGTCCCATGGGCCTTTAAGGAGGGTCATGAAGATGTCATCTCCTTGTTTTAGGCTGCCTTCAGCAGCTCGCAAAACTCTACGCCCCCATACGTAAGGAGCATAGGTAATGTATCGCCTTCCTAAAGTAGAATAGGGCTTGTGGGACATAGTCTACTCTGAAAATGATAGAGACTATACAAGGCTGCCGGAGTTGGTGAGCTTCTACACTTGAACACTTTCGGGCCTACATTGGAGGAGCAAAATGTTGGGTTCCACGAACGGTAACCACAGACCTTTCTCAAATCCGGTCAGAAGCCCAAACCGACCCCGAGTTCTTCACCGGCAGTGGTGAATGCCACACCCTTCTAGTTCCGACATAACTTCCTTGCGCGCTGCCCCAAAAAGCCGTAGTTGGCTTCACCATGCTGCACCCCCCCAACCCCGGCTCCAACTATAGTATCTGCTACCATTCTTCTGCAGATCATGCTACAACCACCACGACTGTACTTTATAGATCATACTTTCTATCGCCACCATTCCGCTGCTCCGGATCCTAAACGCTAGACCTACGAGTTGTGCTCTTCGGCAGCCGAGCCGCTGCTTCGAGAAACTCCCAAAAGTACAGGCCCCCTTTCCCTGCAGCGTCCATCTTCTGCAAAACCTCCTTTGTGCAGGGCTTGGGGTTTAGGGAATTAGGTGCTGTTTAGCGCAAGACCGTGCAGTGTCTCTGAAGGGCTTAGGGGTTTATGGTTTGGTTTCGGATTTAGGTCTTGGGTCTTGTGGATTTAAAAGGTCTCTCTATCTCTCACCCCGAACCTTCTTCCATAATCCAAACCTCCAGACACTAGGTGCCGCACCTTTCGTTCTACAACCCCACCTTTGCATGAACTCTAAAGTCCTACGCCCAGAAACTCTGCAGCTATCTTCAGAAAAGAGCAGGAATCGAATACAGCGGCCCGAATCGTTAGAATAGGGTTGTGGTGCACCATACATGACACTTGTCATAGTCTACAATCTCCAACCCTGCATCCCGAAAGAACACCAAAAAAATCCGAAATCATAAGAAGGCTCCTGCAGGGACTCGCGGGCTTCCCGGCTGTAGGCGCCAGCGACAGTCGCGAGCTCGTTCTCCACCTCATATAGGGTTTAGAAGTCGAGGATTTAGGGGTTGTGGGTGTTTGTAAGAGTCTGTTCCAACCCGCTGAAGTGTTTAGGGTTAGGGAGGCCGCAATAATTCCATAGGCTGTGGAGGGCATCTTGTAATTCCCCGAAGTACTCTTGCGAGTTTATTCCGAACCCTACATTACAGAGATCCAATTCGCGTAGGAGTAGTATCAGTCTTGGTTTTGCAAGAGCAGCGCTGTAGCTGCTGGATTCATAACCCGTCTGTTTTCCGTGAAGATTGTCGCCACCGCGTTCGCGGCAGTAATTAGTGGCGGCGGCGGTGGCAACACCAGCCGCAGCAGCAGCAGCTGCAGCTGCAGCAGCCTGCAGCAGCCTGCAGCAGCCAGCAGCAGCCAGCAACAGCAACCCACTAGTTCCTCTCAGCACCATCATCAAGATCCTCCTCCTCCTCCTCCTCATCCTCCTGGCTATCGTCGCTAGCATCATCACCGGCCACCCCGGCCCCGAGACACGTGATGCTCCTGGAAAGATGCAGTCCAGGCCACAGCCAAGTAGCTTGCAGATGGTACCAGGAGGACCTCGCCCAACAGAAGAGCCAGCTTAAGGCGTATGGCTTTGGTTTGGTAGTAGGCCAGCTTGTCAGAACTCAGGACTCCGGATCTGCAGGCTGGAGTTTTGCTCTACCGGACTTGCAGCGCAGAAATCCTGAAACCTCATCGGGTTGAAGATCAGCACACAGGGACACCAGAACACCCTCCATTATGACAACACCGCTATTGTTCAGCAAACCACGGGCCCAAGGCAAGCGGAACTGCCCGGTCCTGCGTGACGGATCCCAGCCAACAACCCAACAAGTCCAACACAAGACCCGAAGCCTCAAGCCGACGAGAATCAAGTCACAGGGCATAGTTCAAGCAATATTAACGTACTTCCATTGCCAAACCCTCCGCACCTGCGTTCCGCACCCTAAACTTCACATCCCAAACTCTATCACCTTACCCCGCGCCCTACATCGTAAACCCTGGAAACCTTATAAAGCCTAAACCGCCCCTGAGCAAGATCTCCTTCGAGGCCCCTGCGGCTGTGTGTACCGTCACATGGTGTGGCTGACGCGCGCCTCGGATGCTACGGTCTTGGGTTTAGAGTTGTAGAGTTTAGGGCTTTAAAGGAAGAAGTGCTTTTGGACTCCCTTTTCCATTCGCAGAGGTCTGGAAGGCAGAACCCGGTGGGCGTATAGCCTGCCTGATTTAAGGAGGATTGCGGAAAGCAGGGGACTTCGCAGAGCAAGGTGCAGCGAGATGGACAGACCAGACACCTCCCAGAACAGCACAGTGTTTGCACTCTCGGCTTCCGAAAGGTTCTGTAAGGACTGCTCTAAAAAACCGAGGAACGACTGTCGACCGCCAGTCTGTTGAAGATGCTCCGGAACCTTGCTTTTAGGGCTTAGGGACCAGGGCTCAGGGTTTACGCTCTCACAACTCGGGCAAGCCAGGCGAGGGCACAGGGTTTAGGGTTTTAGGGTGTAGGTGTAGGGTTCAAGGCTAAGGCATGTTTGCAGCAGTCGGGGTTCTCTACGGTTTGGATATAGGGCTTGTTGGGGAATCGTCTTAGCACTAGGGAGATCTGTTTCTTGATAGGATTCTGTTCAAAGATCCTCGGGCTTTTGGGGCTATGTAGATCCTTGATTAACAAACTCCCTCCCTGAGGTGAGAGCCATGAAAGGAATCCTTTAGGTCTACAATTCGCAATTGAGGGTTCGTGGACTATGCCGGCATCGGGCATAAGATTTCCTGGCAGAGATTTGAGACTCGTCCTTGACGTTTGTGAGACGATGGGAGAACAGTTGGGATTTCAAGACCTCATTACCTTACTTACCTAGTATACAAGGGAAACTAAAGGTTTGCCGTCCATATACTAACCCAAACAAGTGAATGGTTACCTACTCTGTTACTAACTTCTGGGCGGCCTGAGAAAGGATGGGCGACTCCAATGTGCTTTATACGTCGCTCTGTCCAAATATGAACTTGGCGAGCCCTTTCATTTCATCCCAAATGCAGAGCTACAGAACAAACCGGTCTTCCTTGCTATTGAAGATCGCCCCTCCGAGTCTCTATCATAAAGTATTCAGACAAGAACATCGCGAAGACTAGCTCCCTAAACCCTTCTACCTAAACCCAAAACATTTCCCTGAAAACCCTCCCCCTTTTTGGGGGGCCGGCCCCATGATCTCCTCTTGTTGGAAGCTCATCTTCTGGATAGAGACCTCCTCCTTCGCTTAGTGGCATAGTAAGGGGCTCGGGATGGTTTAGGGTGTGGGGCGATCGGGTTTAAGGGTCAGGGTAGGAGCAGTCTTTTGGACACTCCTCTAGGCCCTGTAGTAACTGACTCTTTCTGATCCCCTGTCCTTGCCTGTTGCAGAAGCGCCGACGCCATTTGGCCCAAACAAATGCGCATGAGGTGGAGAAACTCCTTTGTCAAGGATGCTCCGGGCTGGGTGACACGGAATCGTGTTGTCTCTGCTCGGGCACCCGTGCTGCCTACAACAACGTCCTAAAGTGCTCCTAAAGTAGTACCTATGGAACAAAAAGAAACGTATGTGAAACCCATACATGAACCAAGCCGTGATGCAGGGGTTCAAGCGCCAGATGCCCAACGAACTGAACCTCCAAACCAAGTCCTAGCACCCAAACCCAGCCCCGCCGCCAGCCTCAGCAGAAAGCCAAAGCAACCCACCCCCTAAGCTCCCAAAAAACCCTACAACCTTTTGCAAAAACCCACTTCAGCCATACCACCACGGCGTCTGCGACAGCTCCGAGGGGCCTCGAAATCGAGGTTCTCTGCTTTGGTCGTGTGGGTGGCCTGAGGCTTCCAAGCTTCAGACGGGCTTTTTACGGCTGAAGGCATCGCGCGGCATTGATGTAATCTTGGTGCCTTCATACTGCTTATAGAACAGACATTGGGTTTAGTAGGATTACATGGGGTCTATAGGGAGGTAGAGTCAGTAATTCCGTAGTAGGGCCCTTATCATCAGAGTACGGTTTGGGGGCCTGTTGCGCTCCAAGGTCTACGGATTCTTGGGGCCTTGCATCACAGGGCTTGGGGTGTGGGGTTAATGGCTTAGGATTAGGATGATACCCCGAAATCCGGTTCTACCTGTAGCATCAGATAATTCTATAGGAACCATAAGGGACATGTACTGTTCGAGCTAATTAAGGCCTGCAT
>CAJNJA010017349.1:0-10991 GCA_905231915.1 Symbiodinium necroappetens
AACTTGTTTTTGCCCCCCCCCCCCCCTTCCGCTCCGCTCCCCATGCCCCAAGCAGGGACGCCAGACCTCTGAGCCTGGAGCCAGGCCTAGGGACGGGGCCTGTGAGTCTCAGAAAAGGCCCAGGACCGAAGATAAAGATGGATTCCAAAAATCATATAAACCCTAACACTACATGATAGGTGACAAACCCAGTCGTTCGGAGCACTATTATCCAATCTGTGGAGAGAAAAAGAATGGGTGCCATCTCCCACATTTTACGAGGGACTACTCTGTCCCTCCAAAAAACCACCACAGCCTTGCACGATATGACTAAGAACAGTAGCTAGGTGGGCAAACCGTCATCATTGGGGCCAGGGATGATGGACTCCAAATAGCACAGGCAGCAACACGACCGTGGCAATCATGAAATAAGCGGTTCGAAAGACTGGTTCGAAAGAACTCGTAGGACTGACCATAGGACGAAACTGGCGGAATGGATTGAGAAAATACTTTAAACAAGTAATGACCGATCCGCAAGAAGCTCAGATACTAATGATAAGATGATATGTTGGATCGTGCACTCAAACACATGAAGGATATGATGAATAGTTGCCAGAAACCCCAAATCGGGTAGGTTGGGTGGCAAACCCAAAATCCGAAACTTCACAAGACTATGGTGGGTGGCCAAGACAGTCCCATCTAATAGGGCATGATGGTTGTCAATATAGGAACCCTGGAAAGATATAATGGATGACAAATGTTACAAGCTTTGAAAAGTCATACCATCTGAACATGCTGAGTAATCACAAGCCCACGTTCTGAAGGGAAATAACACATCCGGATACGCTGAACGGGTGACTTGATAGCAGAAACCGACGTCTCTGCTGTACGCTTGGGCTTATGACCTACCATTGATGGATAAGCTTAGGAAAGATCGCGTCGTGGCATTTAAGATTTATAACTGGGGCGGTGTGCGTGTATAAAAAACTACATATACATACATACCATACATACATACATACATACATACATACGTACGTACGTACATACATACATACATACATGTTCTAGGATCCGAAACCTCAAAGTGAGCCTTCCCTGAAGCAACGTCCCAAACGAAGCGGGCTCAGGTGCTTCTTGAGATGCCGCCCGGAAGCAGAGCATAGCCGAAGGGTCGAAACTTGTGCAGCGCATAGCTCAGGGAGCAACCCTGAAAAGGATTCAACAGGTCGACGTCATAAACATCGTTCCAGTGTGGGGAGAGCCTGCTGTGCCACTGCAAAGAGAAGCGAAAAGGGGGCGGGATGTGCGTTATGATCTCCAAGTGGATCACCTTTGGCCGCAGGACCCTCAGCAGCTCCTCAATGATCAGGCAGTCCACACCATCCAGGTCGACGACCAGGAAATCCAAGGGCCAAGGCTTTCGCGCCCCCCCGAAGATGAGCTTCAGGTAAGGCAGCAGCTGCTCAACTACTTGGGTCGGATCCAGGGTCAGATGCACCTCGGATTGCCGCTCTCAGGAAAACAGGTTATGCATGCATATGCACTCTGTACCCACTCTACTGAAACACTTCTGGATATACAGTTTAGTGATGTATGTGTAGATACGCAGATGGACAGACAGACAGGCAGCCAAAGAAACAAACACACAGAGAGATACCTAGCTGACTAGCTACATACACAGATAGACGGACAGGTAGATACATAAGCAGGTAGTAGACAGACAGACAGACAGACTGACAGACAAATAGATACATAGATAGACAGATAGATCGATAGATAGATAGAAAAAGGTGGACAGACAAATACACATAAATGTAAACAGATTGATACCTAGCTGGCTATCTAGATAGACAGGCAGATAGACAGCTCAGCTAGCTAGAAGATAGATAGATACTAGATAGATAGACAGATGGATAGATATGTAGACAGATAGTTAGTTAGATAGATAGAGAAAAAGGTGGACAGATAGATAGAGAAAGCCTCTCCCCCTGTTGTGGTAGGTCTCTGAACAAGAACCCAGGCACGGGCAGCACACGCGCTGGGGTGTTCGACATGGTGGCCCTGCAAACATCCAGGCGGCTGCTGTTGGAGTCGACGGCGATTCCTTTTATGAGGGTTCTGAGAGGTGCTTTGTTGGGTATATCCAGGTTGTCCAAAGGGCTTAAGTTTAGGGATCTACATTAATTCAACTTACCCTACCAGGGGTATATGGCGAAAAATGTAAATACAAAAAATAAAAATAAAAATATAAATAAATACATACATACATGAATAAATGAATAAATATAAAAATACAAATAAATAAATATATGTATATATATATATGTATGTATGTATGTATGTATGTATGTATGTATGTATGTATACATGCTAGCTTCCTTTCTAGAGCAGCTTGAACTTTAGCCCCTCAAAGTAACATGAACCCAGGCTCCGACCATGCCGTCGCCTTCAGCCGAGCTGAGGAGTTGGTGCAAAGGGTCCGGTGCCTGACAAGACTGGTCCCTCAACCCTAGAGATACTATATATACTATATATGCTATATACACTGTGAATACTATGCATATTATAGACTCTCTCTCTCTCTATATATATATATATAGATAGATAGTATAGTATATAGAGCCCATGAAGGCCGGTAGGATCGGCACCCTAAACTCTAAGCCCTTTTCAAGCCTCTAAACTCTAAACCCTTAAGGACGAAACCCCATGTTTAAAAGAACCTAAGGCCCTACAAACGCCTGTGCACCCATTCTAAGCCCCAGAAACCGTAGAACGCTAAAGTACCCTTCAACACCTTCATAGAGCCTTCATATCCTCATAAAGCCTTCTAGACAGAACCGTTACGCATCTCTCCCCATCCGCCTGGCATGTCCCAGACCCCAAGTTCAGGAAGGTGCCAGAGGCCGGCGCACGAAAATAGGCCAGGAGGAGGGCCATCTGCCAAAGGACTCCGGAGGAGTCCATCGTTTGCTCCTTACCATAGGAAGGTCAGGTAAGGCTTTAAACTTGCAGAAACGTAAATTTTTAGAAACGTAGTACTGGCTGTTACTAGCTTATAAAAACAAGGCTGCGGCTTCTGTAGGGGCGCCGTGTGTTTTGTGGGATTTGTGAAAAGAGTGCTTTATTGCAATGTTCTTAAACGTGTGGCAAAACGTGCGAATGGTTTACAAAGCTCAGATGAAGAGTGTGAGAATCTCCGAGACTGTGTGTACTTTTCTAGGATTGTCGATATTTTCCCATGCTTTGAGACACATTTTTGGAGCCGGTCAGGGACAAGTTTGTGTGTTGGATGCACACGACTACAGGTTCTGCTAAACGATAGATGCCCGACGAGCACGTGTGTGCACCAGTGCGTGGCCGCGAACTGTTGTTGGAAAGTAGTTGATGACTCCACTCTCAGCTTATCCCTTGAAAGTTGCAATTGTGGCCGAGCGGAGAGTGTTGAGCCACAAAGTTGCGCTTGTGGCGGAGCGGAGTGTATTGAGCCATGCAATATAAGAGGGTCCGACATCACGAAAGTACTGTAAGAACCGAGTAAAACAGCTCTTGTGGAGATATTGTTCGGGGTGTCTGTCTTACAATGTCGTCATCATCCCCCCCCCCCGCCTCCCCCCCCATAACAAGTACCCCAAAACCCACTGGAAGCTGCAACAAGCAGTCTCGGGCCCTAGGGGCGCCGCCACCAAAAACAACGACAGGAACCGTCGGAAAGCAAAATAAAGTCACGTAATGAAAGCTTGTCTGACTTGTAAGAAACCAAAAGCTTGGTATTTTGAGAACGGAGGCTCGATGGAGCCCGAAGGGCAGATCAAGCTTGGGCTCTTGTCCCCCAGCCGGAAGCGAAGGCGCGTGTCCTCAAAGGAAGCCTCAGGCTGCAATGTTTGGAGTCTGGCCTCCTGGGTTTGATGAGGTGTTAGAGGTGTTGGGCTTAGGCCTCATCAATGGCGAAGCCGGGAAAGTTCTCGTGGAACTGCTGCACTTCTTCGGCAGGCAGGTGCGGCGTCGCAGCAAAGAAAGCATTGTACAGTATGCTCCCCTCTGCAGACTGGCCCTGCGAGCAGCAGTGGCTCGAAATGCTGTGGGCAGGCCAGCAGGCACGTACTTGTTGTGCAATCCCCGGGCAGCACCAGGAAGGGTGGCGGTCGTAGGACCAGCAGGACTTAGAAACATTCATCTGGTGAACCCCAGGCCCAGATCGCGAGAAATGAACAAACTCACCTTCGAAAGTCTGAAGGACCTCCTTCTGCGCTCCATGGCGATATGGATCCACAGGTGCAATCTCCACATAGTTGTGCCACCGGGATCCAAACCAAACCACTCCGAGCGTGCCCCCGACTCTGCCGCGCAATCTCTCACCGCGGCTGCCGTCGCAGAATGGGTCCACGGTTCTCCTACGGTCGGTCAAAAGCCAGGGAAGTCTTCACAAGGCGCTCAAGAATAATGAGCAGAACACCTGAACTTCAGAGGCCCAGCTTCAGACATTGATTCGAGGAGCCCCGGAAGCAGCCGTAGTCCTTTTTGAATTGCCACAGCTCGCATGCCTCGTCGGCACAGCAGCTGTCGCGACAGAGTGCCAGGCTGGAGGAGGTCGGATCGAATTTCAGGCCGTAGCCTCAACAGCTGATGGTTTGGGTTTGAGATAACGGGTTTGTATGGAGAGAAACTCTTGCGAACAGTCAGAAGCCCAAACTCGCATAAGTAGATGCAAGGCCACAAACAACAACAAACTAAACCATCAGCAGCACCTTCCAACTCTGATAACCTCAGCCGAAAAAATCCGTGTGCATCGCTCATTTTTCAATACCCGGGCTACATGAACCCAAGATTAAGTAGCATTGTTTTCCATCCAAGATCTCCACAACGGGGCAAAGCTTCGTTGCCACTGCACTCGCGCCCATAAGCAATGTGGCAACCATAGCTGCGCTCAAGGCTACAGCAGTGATTGTGCCCTAACCCTCGCGAGGAATGTCGTGCGCTGTTTCGAACTTCGGGCTGTAATGTTCGGGTTAGCAGTATTTGGTGTTCCCTGTCGCAGCTCGGGGTTACAGCCGCGAGGGTTGGAATGCGTTTGTGTGGGTGCGTGCTTGGCTTTGCTGTGTCGTCTTTCGGGTTTTGGTTCCAAGTTTGTTGCTAAGGATGGGTTGGCTGCGGTCCGAAAGACCTGAACCGTTGTTTCTGCGTCTGTTCAAGGTTCGGGTGGTTTAAAGTTCCCGGAGCAGCATACTTTGCTCGAAATGCGAGTACAAATCAGTAGGTACAGCTAGCGATTGACAAGTGACCAGTGCTACAAAGGGACTTGTAAGTTGTTGCTGCACCGGTCCGTTTGTGTTTACGGGCTTGCAGCTCGTCCGAATACCTGAAACCCACGCCCGAACAGCCTCGAGACCAAAGACATTTCCATAGAGGTGAAAGATCGCAGAAACCGGCAGATATCTTGGCAACTGCAGCAAGCCAGGTGTGGATGGTGAGTCGTGTCGGTTCGGGCTCAGGTCGAGTGGTACCAGTAGCAGCAGCAGCAGTAGTAGTAGCAGCAGCAGTAGCAGCAGCAGTAGCAGTAGCAGTAGCAGGAGCAGGAGCAGTAGTAGCTATAATAATAGTAACAGCACTAAGGGTAGTAGTGTTAGAAGTAGTGCTAGGGACCTGTGTCATGCAATGCAGATGCGAGAATGGCAGCGGTTAGATAGTATACAGTACGTAGCTCATGATATAGCCTACTAATCATGAACTTCAGGTGCGCAAAGAAAGCGGGCAGAAGCTTCAAGCTGGATACACCAGTGGGAGATCAGGAGATCCGCAGGAGTGAAGTTGCAGAAGGAGCAACATGCAAGCTGGCATGGTTGGATATCTTCTAGTGGATTCCAACACGTCATCGGAATCGGAAACATCCCATACTTTCAGGACAAACTGATATCGTGGCAATCTGGGGGTTCCAGACCCATGCTTCACAACTCCGTGATTCAGCATGAGTATGTTAACGCGCTTGCTTAGCTGAGCTGGCTTCCGAGCGTGTTTGCATGGAGGGACGCATGAAACTGAACCCGACGTTACTACAAAATTCCAAAGTAACTGCGCCAAGCACCTTGGCACTGACCCCTCAACCGTGAAGAAGCAAGAACCTTCCTCTTGTTGAGGTATGCTGCCATGCTAAGTCAAAGCAGCCGCGCAAGGCGTCGACGTTGATGATATGAAGAGAGCAGGAGATCTTGATCATGGCAAGCGCGAGTTTCCAGAGGCATCTCTGCAAAGGGTGGTCGGATGATGCTGATGTTGATGATGGTGACGATGACCGTGGTAGGTATGACGAGGACAATGTTGTCGTCTTGTACTGACAAGATGCTGACTGGTCATGATGGAGATGGTGAAGGTGATGGTGACAGCGATACTGCTGAGGGTGTCGATGTGGATTGGGATTGTGAAAAGTCTGCTCATCGCGACGGTGATAATGGTGGGGGGGGGATCTGAGTTGGTTGATGACTTATATATAACCAGGTAACATTCTGAGAGTACGGAAACTACCGCGAATTAATTCCCAAACCTCTCGAACGAACCCCCAACTGCCTGGCCTTTACCGTCGTTTATCGCTATAGGGATGGCGCTTGAGCGTGGAAAAGCTTTGACTGAGTTTACCATGAGCCTCAGGTGCCTCAGGTGACTAAGGCGACTGAGGTAAGAGAACTGTTGTTTCCAGGCACACATCTGATCTTGCGCGGCAAGCAAGCAAGCAAGCTGGGGATCCGGTCTGCACCCGAGTTTACCGAGAGGTGCACCCAGCGAAAAAGAATTGTTGGTTAAAACGCCGCTACTTTGCTCTGCCTGTACATACAAAATCATACAAACAATAAACTAATTGTACTCCATTTTATTTTCTGTCGGAGTTGTCCCTAGAGCCCGGGCTCGGAGACGGGGAGGGTGTTGGCGAAGGCGAGGGTGGCGAGGGCGGCGGCGGTGGAGGCGGAGGGGCTGGGCAATCCTTGGTGAGCTCATTGCACGGCGACCCAAGCCTGGGATGCAGACAGCAGGTCACCCTGTTGTAGATTCTGACTCATTAAGGCAGTTTTAGTTCAAGTCCCCTTAAGAGCAACCCAGAAACCTTGCAGTGATTGCAGAGTAGAAAGCTCCAAAGCCAAGTCCACGCCTTCTACCCACCCCCCGGCGGCGTCGGCGCCCTTGGCCCTTGTACGCGCATCTCAAGCCACGAACACCGCCTTCATCGCAAAAGAATGGATAGTAGGTCGTCTGCGCTTGACACCACTTGTTTGCCCCCCAGTACCTTGTGGGCCCGCGGCATCCTACAACGGTGTTAGTTGGGAGCGATGAGAACACAAACGGTAAGGGCTCTAAATCCCCACAGGGCTTAGGGTTTCGGAGGATTCTTCTTACATGGTACAAGAACCGTGCCCCCAGGTGCGAGTGACAGTTGCATGAAATCGGGACGTAGCCGCTCGCTCCGTAGAACCATTTACCGCTCTCTTCCACATATTTGCCGTCACCCGGCGATGTAACCAGGCGAAGCCTTACAAACTGCGTCAACGTTGCAAGAGTACCGGCATCAGCAGGTTCCCAAACCGGACCGTACATGAACCCTAGCAAAGACATGCATATCATGGGTACGGCATTCGAGAAGATGCTTAGAAGACAGGTCGAGAAGCAGCCTGACATCCAGGTGACAAACCTAGTCTCCCGAACTCCAAAACTAAGCTGAAACGTTGCGCGAGCTGGTTCCTGCAGAATCCCTTGTGCTAGTATGACCTTTGCTCACTAAACCGCACACCAATCGATGCGCAACTTCTTTTGGTCTGCAAGGAGCTCGCTGTTGGGAGGTGCACACAACGATGATGCTGCCAAGGACTGCTGTTTGGACGAGTGAGTCCTGCAGCTGTTGGGTGTATCTGAACCTCAGAGGCGTTGACATCTAAGGTTCAGGATCCTTAGCAGCAGGGTTCTTTTTTTTTTTTTGGGTTTAGGGTTTAGGGGTTTAGGGTTTAGGGTTTAGGGTTCAGGGCTTAGGGTTTAGGGTTTAGCCTTCAAAGCGAAACTTGGAACACGATCATGCAGGACCAGCAGTTGTGAGCCTGGATCTAACAAGCTGGGCTCAAGTGCGCTGCTCAAAGTCCGAACCAAATCCAGACCCCAAGGCGGAACGGATTTTCAGGCTCTGCTCGTTCCAAGTCACCCGACTTCTGCCCAATCGTGACACCATCTCCGCGATGCAAGGGCTGGCTCGTGCACAGCAAGGCCTCGTCGGTACCGTCGCAAGTTTTCGAGGAAATTGCATCATCTCCCGACTTGGTATTCGCCTCTCGGTAGTCGACTTCCTGTGACGGGCTTCAAGGTTCGGTCTGCATTATGGGGTTTAAGATAAAAGCTACAAGGTAGAACTCAAGATCTGCGATTACGTACGGATGCTGATCAATTCCTCCCCTCAAACAAAGCCAGCTGGAGCCAGGGACCAGAATGAGGCCATAGCAATCCCCCCCGTTAGGTCACTTAGTGGTCCCGAATCCTTCCTCTCACTACGGCCCAGCCCCCCCCCTCTTGCAGGCCCAAAAAGCCCTCCCGGATCTCCTCGTTCTGCTCGATGCAGATACCAAAAACGTAGGCACCCTCTGAATCATCGGCCTCTGGTCCACCAAATATGCGGCGGCGACGGTGCGCGATATCTTTGGGCACTTGCCTCCAAAAAATGCCAACAGCCCAAGCAAATGGGGCGTTGACCGTTCTTGCAAGGGACTGATACGGCTCGAACCCTAAACCCTAAATTCCTAAACCCGTAGTAAATATTAATGGCTTCAATGCTGGATCAACCTGGGACTAAGGGACTGAAAGTTGGTCGTCAGTTGAAGAGATTGGTCTTTGAGATGTCAGGCCCTCAACACCAACATCCGTCAAAGAAGGACTCTAACATACTCTAACTTACAGTCATTTTTCGGCAAGGCATCGTGAGAGCCAGGGTACACACCAAGCGATGCGGATTTTCATAGGACCGCACCACCATCAATATGAGTCAGATTATGAGGGCCCCATGTCCATTCTTAACCCCACACACACAGACCTATCAGGAGTAAGGATCCGAGTTGTTGGGAATGTTGACCAGGGGCTCACTGACTGCGGGTCGCCTCGTGCATTTTCTGTTGTGGACGTCGGGCGCGCAAAGACTCGAACCCTCGCAATACTTCATCCCCCACGGTGACCGGCAAAGACAAGCGTAGGGCCGAGCATCGTGGTTGCAGGTCACCTGAGGCAGAGCCGCATTTGGACGTTGCCCGGACTGACAAGAATCCTTCAACTAAGAACTGACTTGTGGCAAAGTGTCATCGACGCTTTGGGGCATCCATGTTTTCCTATCTCCATCAATCATACTTCCTGCAGCTCGCAAACGGACCCTGGCTCACCTCCACCGTTCCCTCCTGAAGGGCATAGCCGGTGCGCGTCGGAGGTGGGAAGAGATACTCGTATGGACCTTGGCCGAGGCCATGTTTGATGTTCTCCCGGCTGCAGGCAGAATGGCTTCAAGGTGACATCAAGGAGCCAAAGAATGTGCCAAGCTTCGGGAGCAGCAAAGTCCCTACACCAGGCGTTCCAGAGCCCCTACCCCTACTCGTGACCAAACCCTTACTTGTGACCGTACTGGAGACTGATGCTCCGGCCAGAGTTTTCGTTCTTCACAAACTCAACCAACACATTCCAATGACAAGAAGACGAATTATATGGATGTGTGAAGCAAACGAAAGTCAGGTCTTGACCCAAAAAATATGAAGAGAGAAGATGAGCAAATACTGCTGGTCGGAAAAGGCACCGCTTTGCACCGCAAAGGTTCTCATGTTGCTGCACACCGCAACTGCTCTGATGGACGATCCCGAGGAAAACGCTCTACATCCGTTGTTTCCCCGGCTGTTGCGAGTGTACCTGGGCATTTTTAACAGACAGCGGCATCGCAATATATCGGACACAGTCAAGAAACAATGAAGCCCGACATGCCCATGTCCTCCGTGATGTCTCCTAGTTGGTCTAACAATTTTGACGATGGCTTGCATTCAGCAACAGGGGTTGTCAACAGCATTTTCCGGCCCACTTCGCTTGCACCCTCGGCCTATTCTGCTGTCTAAGGTACTCCACGCCATCTCCGGAATTAGGAGGGTCCGTCATGCACATCAGTACCCAGTTGTTTGTTGGAGTCTCCTTTCTGCGAGGGTCATACCCCGGGCAGTAGACAGCCTTGCTGTTGTCATTGCCAGAGACATACGATGAGACATGGATGGAGATATAGTGAGCCCATCATATACCGGGTCATCGCGCTGCAAGAGCTGAATCCTCAGCTCTGGGGATATCTGTTGCCGAAAGGAAAAGCTTGTCAGCTTGTGTCAAGGAAGCTAAACATCCACGTTCTTTGGGACCCTAAACTCCTAAGCCAAGAAGCATGGCCATGAGATCCGGCGACACCTCGCACGCCTCTCCCTCGCAAGAAGCCGTTGACGTACCATTGATGGCGGCGCCTCCCACGGGCAATAGGGTTTAGATGTTTTTCGACTCTCACACTCGCATGAGGCAGGCAAGGCTCCACACGATGGGTTTAGGGTTTAGGACTTTTGTCCCCTCTCGCATGGCTTAGGGCTTAGGGTTCAGGAGCGCTACAACCTCATGGACTCATCCACGACCTGCCCGAAGTTTTTGAATCCAGATGGGCTGCTGCTCCGCAACCTAAACAACTAGAAGACATGTGGCCCGAAAGCATCATTTGCGAAGAGTTTAGCGCTATGTAAAGTCAGANNGAGTACAGAGAATCTAGTGCATAGAGTCATATAATCACGGAGTCAAGTGCATAGAGTCATCAAATACAAAGTCCAGGTTTAGAGTTTAGGGTTTAGGGTTCAGGGTACTCGATGTACTTGACTCTATGGACTCTACGTGTATCTCCACTCTATGTTTAGCGTCACTTCACTCTGTGTTTGTCACCCGCACTCGACTCTATTTACTATACTTTACATGTACTTGACTCTATGTTTATCGTG
>CAJNJA010017350.1:0-10991 GCA_905231915.1 Symbiodinium necroappetens
GAAGTGCAGAAAACACCGTAAATACCGATAGATTCGGACTCTACGACTAAGCATCTTGGGACGCAAGACTACGCAGCAGTAGTTGAAAAGCAGGTTCGTGAGGATCATGGGGGGGGTGTGACCATATATATCTATCTCTCTCTGTCTCTCTCTCGCTCTCTCTCTCTCTCCCTCTCTCTCTCTCCCCATACGAATCTCTCTCTCTCCCCATACGAACATCTGAACACACCGTGGCATCTGGCGTCGCTTTGTGGACCTTTCAAGCCCTTTCGCCCCCACCTCCACGCTCCACCCTGGACCCCCCAGGCCAGATCAGGCCCCAGTTCAGCCCCCAGCCCAGCCCCAGCCGCAGCCAGCAGTCAAATCCAGCGCCGTGCCAAGCCCAGCGCATAACATTTCAGCTCCAGAGTGAAAGCTGATTTTAGTTAGATAAAAAACCACATACAGAATTTATTGCATTTAAAACTTCTGGCCCCGCCAGGCCCCCCCAGCCCGAAACCCCGCCCATCCCGCCTCCAGCTCTCCACTCCCCTTTCCAGCCTGGCAGCATCCACCCAGCCACACACAAAAGCAGATTAGACCAACGTCATGGTCGGGTTGCCCACGCTTTGCTTCCGATTGGTCCACGGAAGTCATCATGGTTGGACCATGGATGCTCTCTTACCATTCAAGACAGATTTTAAAGCAGGCACGTCATCATGGTTGGCTCATGTATGCTCTGCATTCAAGCCCGACCAGACCGTGGATGGCATCTTCGTTCGACCATGGATGCTCCGAATATCTCTGCATTAGAAACGGGCTAGAGCTTCGATGTCATCGGTTCCCTCCTTTCAAAACTGGTTAGACCATGGACGTCATCATGGCCGGGCCATGGATGCTCTCCACTCAAAACGGACTACGTAAACCATGGACGTCATCATGGTTGGAATTGTTGGACTTTGGATGCTCTCCACTCATGACGGATTAGAGCACGCACTTCATCATGGTTGGGCCATGGATGTTATCCGGTCAAGACGGTCTAGGACATGGAAGACATCATGGTTGGGCCTTTTGGGTCATGGATGGTCTCCACTCCACACAGATCAAAGTTGAGGTTGGGGCAAACGTTGGGGGCGTTGCCGTACTAATTAGTCGTAGCGGTGTTCGTGGGAGTGTTGGTGTTGTTGTTGTTGCTGTTGGTGTTGTTGTTGTTGTTGCTGTTGCTGTTGTCGTTGCCGTTGCCGTTGCCGTTGCTGTTGCTGTTGCTGTCTTTGTTGTTGTGGTTGTTGTTGTTATTGTTGCTGCTCGTGCTGGTGCTGCCTCTGGCGCTTGTGCTGTAGCTGGTGCTGATGTTGGTGTTTGTGCTGCTGCTGCTGCTGCTGCTGCTGCTGCTGCTGCTGGTATTGCTGCTGCTGCTGGTGGTGGTGCTGCTGCGGCTTCTGTGGGTGCTGTTGCCTTACTTTTGCCTCCGCCTTCGCCTTCGCTGTTGCTGTTGCTGTTGCTGCTGCCGCTGGTGTTGCTGCTGTTGCAGCTTTTGATGTGTTTACTGTTCCTGTGGCTGTCGCTGTCGCCGTTGCCGTTGCAATTGCTGCTGCTGCTGCTGCTGCTGCCGCTGCTGCAGCTGCGGTTGTTTCCCTTTGGTTGGCATTGGTGTTGGTGTCGGTGTTGGTGTTGGTGGTGTTGGTGGTGTTGTTGTTGTTGTTGTTGGTGGTGGTGGTGGTGGTGTTGTTGTTGTTGCCGTTTCTTATTTGCTGTCGCTACTTCTGCCTCTGCTTCTGCTGTTATTTCGTGTTGTGGCGACATCAAGGCAGCGTGATTTGCCTTCAACATCACTCAGCATTCATTTTCGTGGTCTTTCTTGTGCGGTTGTCCATCGATGCAGCGCATCACCCCTTTGCCATCTGCTTTGCTTCTGTATCGTCAGCAGGAGATGCGCGGCTTCTCTCAGCAGCCCGACCTTGCTGCCTTCAACCCTGGTCTCGGCGCCTGTGTAGCGGCGGGACTGGTGTTTTGTGCATCGGGTCATCTTGTGCTGCAATAGTTCATGCATCTTCGGGTTTTCACGCTCCCTTATCCAATACCGGAAATCCGGAGCTGCACAGAAACGCTGAACGCCACGAACAACAAGCCACCCACGGTACCGACGACCATCATATTGCTTGCTGTGCGGTGGGTGCTCTGTTGAGAAGGACAGTGGTCCCGTGCCCTTGAGCTGGCAGCACAAATGCAGCCTGGCAGCGCTAGTAGCATTCTTGAGTTCAGTTCTCGTTGCGAACAGTGTTTTCAGCAACTAAACCCTTACCACATGGTGGGCACATGTGATGAAGGAACTACAACTGGAGCCTGCGCAGTTTGTGTTCCGACTGGGGGCGTGACAGGGCAACAGACATTTTGAGGCCTGAATTTTCTCTGCAGCCCGACAGCGTGACCAAGAGGCAGCCAATCATGTTAACGTCACCTGCTTGTATCATCCTTCTCTTCTTTGTGGTAGAGGTGGTGCTGTTGGAGGTGGTGTTGTCGCCTATGTGTGATGCCAGTTTCATGGCGAATCTAGCAGTGCGCGTCGTTGGGGGGGTGGGGTGGGGAGTGGGGAGGGAGGCAGTGCTTGGCGGTGTTTAGCTTAGCTGCACTAATACATACTGCGTGTTAGTGGCAGCCATTCAAGACTTGATGTAGGCATGCATAGGAGTGCAACCGCAATGAGCTACCATCCCAAGAGTAACTTCAGGCATTCAGGTGTTTTGGCGTGTGGGGAAGGTTGACGTGAGGACTTTAGCGTGTCAGCCTTTAGTCTATGTCAAGTTTGCTGACGGTAAGCCCTCCTTCCATCAACGTCTGTTGTGCACATGGGATTTCGTCTTTAGCTTTTTTAGCATTGGAAGCCGAACCGCAGTTAGTGATGTTCACCTGCTTTGTGTCCATGAGCCGTGCCAGCATGTTCTGCATTTCGGTTGTGATGAAGACCATGATCGCTGTGGTTGGTGGTGTGATGGTTGGATGGAGGCAGTGATATTCTGCAACCCTTGACGGCCTGCATTCGCAGCAGGCTGCTGCTGCAAGCATGGGTGAGCCTTGGATGCAACATTCTGATGTTCATTTAGTATCAGCTACTCCTAAGCCCAAGACACACCCTGCACGGCTGAAATGCAGGCATTTCGACCAGTTGATGACATGGTCATAGATCTGGGTAGCTGCGATCTCGGGCGTCGACTCTTATTGCCGCCGTTTCCCCGGGTCGAGCGGGCGCCTAGATCCTAAGCAAAGGGAACCCATTTCAGCTATGGCGCCGCCAGTTACTGACTGTAGCTCCAGTGTGTGGGCCTTCTGTCATATAACTATAATGTCTCACAGTCCGAAAGTCCTCAAACCCCAGCCCCGAAAGGATAAAGCATACTAGTCAAAAATCCTACATCGAAATGTCCTAAACCCCAAAAGCTCTAGGCCCTGGACCCTGCATCTTCAAAGCAGAAGACGGCCAAAGGAACACGCACAGCTGGCAGGGTAGCCTTGAGCTGATGTGCCAGCCTTACCAGCTCAGGGCTTTTGGGCGTTGACTCTTATCATTGGCATCCTAGCTTCGAGGTTGATTACTTGTGATTACCGGGTATTTTGCGGCTCAGAGCATTCAGACTGTTCATACATCTTGCAAATCCGGATTTTGCATTTGAGGCAGCAGTGGCGGTGTTTTGCGGTTTGGGGAAATTTCGTTAGGCCTCCAGTATGCATGCTAGGGACTTTGGGTTCTAGGCCTGCGGGTCTCTGAATCATCCTGGCCGAGAGACTGTGGGGGGGGGGGGAGCTGCGCAAGCCTCACAAGATTTGTGATCCTGTGGCACGTCCGAGACTTCCACTTGGAAAGCGGCTCGCTCTTCGCCACATTACGAAGCAAGCATAGCCTGACAGACCTGTCTCTATGCAGTTTCCACTGTCCAACTGCGCGCACTTCCCCGAAATCCTTCCAACCCCAAACCCCAAACCCTGCCCTTAACATGCACACACCCCAATCGCTGCCAGGTCGACGTTTGGCTAATCACCATGTCTTCGTGCTTTGCTGCGCTGCTCTGAGCTGGGGCCGCAGGGTCCCCTTTTCCCAGGTGTTTTATTCAGGGAGTCTAGAAGCAGGGCCGCATCCCCCAAGCCCAACCATGCCCAGCACAAGTAACTCGTTAATGAAGTCTGAACCGTGGACCGTCAAAAGGATGATCTTGTTGTCGGACGACGCCTTGCTCCAGATCACCTGCTTCGGAGAAAGTGGAGTGCGTGCAGGATGTGGGCCAAGTTGTACAATTCTCTCAGTTAGATCATTATCGTTGCAGCCTTTGGCTGTTCTGTTTGCGGCTTGTCGTCCTTATCGGTTCTTTCGTCCGTAGCGCCGGTGCTGGTGCTGGTTTGATTGAGGTGGTGGTGTCTCAAATCACTATCGGCTCTACTCTAGCAGTTTCAAATCACGACTCGGCTTTTCTGTTGCCGCTGTGCAAAACGACCCTGACAATTGCAAGTCGACAGCGCATGCCGGAAACTGCCCTGGTGCTTGCATGGTCCTCGCGGTGCAGATCAGTATTGCCACTTTTTGCTCGGTGATGTCCGGGTGAATAGCTTCGAGCAGCAGCGTCACGTCCTCAAGCACTGCTCAGTCTCCAGCCAATGTGTCAACGCACCGCATTCCTTGCAAAGTCAGGCTTATCTTGGGGCCAATACGTGCTCGGTCGGCCGAAGGCTGGCTTTCCGAACAACTTCCGACACAGAGCCATGTAATTCCAGTGCTCCAAGACGTTGAGGATAAACACGTGCTCCCGTTTTGGTGCCCTTGGGTTCCCGGACTCCCAGACACAGAAGGAGACACACAAAACGTGTCTTTTCAGCTCCAAAAGCTTCACATCCACTGCCTCAGGATTTTGCAATGCGCCCCTGTGTTGTAGACAGCATTGCTGAAGCGCAGCCTACGAAGCAGACGGCGGCAGGTTGCGGTTTGGGGTTGCTTAAACCCCATATAGACTTGAAGCGAAGCCTCAACCTCACAATTTGCTTCCACGATCACAAACGCCGCGATGCGCTGATTCCAAGCATGGAAGCCGAGGCTGAGTGCCTGTGTGTCGATTTGAGGGTTTAGGGTGTGGAAGTTTAGGATCTCGGGCCTGACACTTCCTTCTTGGAAGTTTCGGATTGGGGGGATGGAGTGTTTTTTTGCGTCAGGTCCAGGGAATGTGTGAGGGTATGCGGATCGGTTTACCTAGTGTGTTTGTGGCCCTGAGCATTTTCAAGCCTCACGGCCTCTGCTGGTTTCCTAAGGCTTACCTCGTGCGTTCGATAGTAAACCATATCAGCCGAATTTGTTGGTCGTTGCTGGTTCGGCGGTGTTGTACTGCCTCTCAAGTGCTCTTGTCGCCACTGGTAACCCGGACACTAACCAAAGTCTCACCAAGCTGAGCTGTTGTTTTGACAGTTTTAAATTCAGATTTCATGCAGTCGTGTCCTTATCCCCGCAATCGAATTATGTCCCGTACTTCCCGAAAACGGAGAACCCTGAACACTGAAGTCTAGAAGTGAGAGCACTTCAGCTCTACACCCGCGACATCCCTAATGTAACTCCGTGTGATGTTTGAATGTTCAAGCTGGTTCCTTCCTCCCTGAACCATGTGTAAACTTAAGCCCTCATCCTAAACACCGATATGCTCGAAGCTTTCCCGAACCTCCTGAGCACTTGCCTGGAGGCTGTCGGAGAGAGTGTTGAGCATGCTCCAATACTGATGCCCCATAGGCCCCATACCACTCTTTTTTGTTGGCAGTCCCTTGAATCAATCTTTTGAGGGCGCCAGAGCATGAAACACAATCTCGCAGAATCCTCCCGCTTGCAGGCCTCCTCTCGAAGATCCGTTGAAACAAGCCTCGTCCCTGAAGCTGAAGCCTGACCCGAACATCCGAACCCCAAGCCGCAGTTGGGGTGCACGAGCCTCTGCCCATGTGGGACAGGTCGATCAGCTGCTCCAGCTGCTCCAGCAACGGCCTTGAGGGGCCTCAGGGTCTATGCTGTTCAGAGTTGACGATGTGACTGCAAATTTGTGTGCAGATGTGTGCAGATCCCTGATCTCCCAACCCTTAAACCGTTTGAGCTCTAAGTAGAGAGCGATACCCTTCCTCCTGAGATGCTTGGCTTATTCAAAACGGGAGGGGGTCCTTTTTGAGACACCCGGCTTTCCACCTTCATGCGGATTTTTCAGCGGGACTGGGTTTCGTTGACAAGTCCCAGCCTCGCAGGTCGGGTAGCAATGCGGCGCGCAGCCAGGCGGAGACGCAGCTGGAGGTGGCACTCGTTCGGGTTTTGCGATTTTGGTTGTTGGGTTCGCAAATGCATAGGCTTCTTAGGCAGCTCGGGGCCTGTAAAGTGTAGTGTAGTGGATGTTGAGCCTCTCAGCAGAGCGTGTGGCTTATCATCCAGAGTATAGTCTTCATTCAGGAGACTGGGTTTTAGACGAACTTGTTGCTTGGGACCGAGTATGTTTGCGCTCAGTAGCTTAGGGCGCTGAAACAGGTGTAAATAAGCAGGGCCTAGGGCTTTTGGGTCTTCGTCGTCCTTGCCCAGATCACCAGGATCACCGCGATCAACTTCAGTGTTAAAGCCATTGCGATGGCATCGTCGTCGTCGTCGTCATGTAAGCATGACCTCATAGTAGCAGTCGAGCTCGAACCTCAGAACTGTAGAGCCCTAAGTCTCAGTAAAGACTCCCGACGAAGGCCTGGTGCCAAAACCCGAGCTTCCTCAGAGTGCTGATGACGCGCAGCGGGCTGAGAGCGCTAGCAGCTGATCTCGGAAAGGAGCTGGGGCTTGGGGCTGAAATCATACAAAACAGGGAACTCATTTTTGCTTGTGACTCCTATGGTGCTACCTGAAGCTGCCATTTGAAGACCTCGCGGCCTCAGTGCTGCTAGTAGGTAGTTTGGGGTCGATGATAGTGATTGGAGTCTGTGAGCCTTCTGCTTTTCGTGAATCGTGCACCAGGATTCCAGATGCATCTCTGAATGCTGAATGCTGGCAACGCAGAGACCTTTGGGTTGCGAAGGGGCGTGAAACACAGGCCATGTCATATTGTGACAAAGCAGTCCAGCTGGGCAAGGTCAGCTTCTACTCTAGTGGTTGGCAGCCGGAATTAGCGGTAGTAGCAGGCAGCAGTGCAGCAGGAGAAGGGGGAGGAGGAGGAGGAGAAGTGCGAGCAGGAAGAGGAGGGGGGGGGAGTGGGAGTGGTGGAGCGGTCGGAGCAGCAGGAGTCAAAGAGCAGCAGTAAGTGTAGTAGGAGTAGTGGGAGTAGGAGGAGGAGCAGGGGAAGGAGCAGGAGCAGAAGAGCAGGAGCAGGAGTAGTAGTAGTAGTAGTAGTAGTAGGATTTGGAGTAGTCGTCGTCTTCGTGCTTTCCATGTCAGACCTCTTAGCTTCAACATTCATGGGTCTAGAGCTGCGGGATGGAGGACTGGCGGTTGTAGCATTCAGGTTTCCGAGTGAAGGTTGAGGAAGGTTGTTCTGGAGAGAACGTTGCAGTTAATTCTAAGACACTGTCGATCCCGGCGGAGACTGTCTGTAAGACCAAGATGCTTCGCTGCCTGGTGTCCTGGTCGATGCTTATGGTGCATTGGCTGCTCCGAAATCGGACTTCTTCAGAACATCTTGAACTTCGTCCTGGCTTCTAGATTGACGGATCCCAGTCCAGACCTAGGCTGTCATCATGCACCGGCGCCCGGTAGCCGTCAATTAGCTGCAACGATTCTTTCCTGGAGGCCGCCGGCTCGGATTCGGGGTCCGGGATCTGGGCTTACAGAAGGAGCTTCGGGCCTTTATGACGTTAGGACCGTTAGGGGTTTCGGACAGAGTTGAGGCTCCGACCTTGGGAGATGTGGGCCGGGTTTGTTTCGGGCTATTGAACTGCTATTGCCTGTTAAGGCTGTTAAGGGTTGAGAGTTGACAGCGGTGGCTGGCATGACCCCTGGGGGGTGATATTGTAGGCCCGGGGCCCGGTAGGGTCCAGGGTTTTAGCTGCTCCAGGGGCCGGGTCTATTCACCTTGCAAGAGCAAGCCCTCACGGAATAGCTAGAAATTCTGTTCTTGGACTAGGAATCCTGATGTATGCCTACCTCAGATGCGTATGAATGGCTGTTTGGGCCAGGTAACCGCAATTGGCCTCAGGATTTCGACCCACCACGTGAAGCACTGTTACTACCAAGCTTCAGGTGTTCAACGTTGTCTTAAGTCACGACATCTTGGGGTTGTCCTAGAGCCGGATCAAGAAGGAGTTGTGAGTGCAACCCGTTCTGAAATATCTACCATCCAGACAGCTATAGGATCCAGGATAGGGTTTGAAACACAGCACAGGACCCGCAAGCCGGATTCTTGAATTTTAGGAGCGATCCCAAACCCCCTTAGATGCCACCCTTGATTGAGCGCTACATCCAACGTAGCCAAGTGCAGTTCAATTTGCACGCACCAATACCCGTGAGCAAAGCCACCTTACTCGGTTGCGGCGACTTTCAAAGCTCTGGTCGTTCTTTGGGTCCTTTCCCGACGGAACTGCCATTCCTGGCAACCGGTTGCAACAACAGTTTAGCCACCCAGCAGGAGTCATGCTGGGACTACATAGTCTGGCAGTGGAACAATAATGCTACTAAGCATGGCAACAGCAGTCGTTGTAGACGACAAGGACGTCGGGCTACTGTTAAGAGCCCCAAAGACTAAAGATGAACTGTACAGCACGACGACTAGATCCGAGGAGTCACACACAGACACGCACGCGCACACACACACATGCCAACAGGAACAAGTATACCTAGAAATCACGACATCGAGCGCAGCATTCCCATCAGCAGCATAATCGTTACCGTACCGGACCGCCAGCATCTGCAATGGCAGCAGGTTCATACTTGTCTCCGTTTATTCTCAACCCGACGCTAAGCACCGTAAGATGCGTCAGCGTGCCGCTCAAAATGTTAGCGGTTGCAGCAAGAGCAAGCGCGTGCACCAGAATGAATGCCATGTGCAAGCGCTGTAAAGTACTGGTTCAATAGATCTGTCCATAAGGTGTGGTGACATAGCTGGATAGGTAGTTCGATACGCAATCAGCCAATCAGTACATTGACATAGATATGCTTCACAAACAAATGGCTGGGACAGAGAGACAACGTTTGTAACTGACTATTGCCTAAAGTAAGTGTTGTCCCACGGACCCCAGACTGTCAGCCAGCAAAATGCCCCTGCTGTCTGCAGACATAGTTCCAGCAGTTTGTCCATGCCGTATCCATGCCGGTTTGTAAAACCGATGGATGCACGAAGAATGGACAGGGAGGTACTAATCCACTAATACGATCAGAAGTATGTCGACACACAGATAAATGACAGGCGTACTGAGGCGTAGTTGTATAGCTTGAGCCCCGGTGCAGACTTCCGCGGGTGTGGCAGCTTCTCTCGGATGTGGAGGCTGCGGCGCTGCAGGTGCACCCATGACTCTTTGCACGGCTTTACGTGGCACTCTGTCTCCTCGGCGTCTAACAACTGAACTAATCCTAAGCCCTACAAACAGTGGCTCATTTATCTAGGCATGCTGCAATTCAGAACTAATTTCATGTACAGGTTTGATGTAAGAGTTTCGCTCTTGCCTCGTCTTCCAGACTTCAGTCAGAATTCTATTGAAGCTGCCGGAACAGTCAGGATCCGATTTTGGGGGCATAGGACTAGGACCCATCAAGTATATAGGTCTTCCCCCTAACGCCTAAACTGTAGGGTTTAAGCTGTGAGCGTTCCATGCCACTGCAGGCGATGCTTTCTTGAATGAAGCTGCATTATCACAGGACTTGCCACGTTCTTGATGTCTTGTCAGAATGCCGAACTCACACGAAACCCTGAAGCCTAGGCCGAAACCCCGAACCTCCTCCCGCAGTTAGCTCCTCCAAGACGGATTTGGTATGGCACTACATGCCCAATCTCGGCGTGTGAGAAAGAAGATTGCGCGCGAAGACTAGCGTTTTCCCACGCAGCGACAATCCCTAGGCTGAACCTAAAGGCAAAGATGGGCTCTACCATCTTACTTAGTGTGGCTCGGATACCTTGCAAGGTTTCACGTATATTCCCACAAGCCACGTGATCCGTGTTATCGTTGCTTAGGGGACTTCTGCAAGTTTAGTAACCTCCTGAGGCAGGCCGCGAGACTTGCAAGAACAGGGCCTAGACTTTAGCTGTGGACAGCAAGCAGCAGAATGCCAAGCTTCGCGGCCTCCAACATGAGCGCTCGACCGACCCATGGCAGCCTGAGGAGAAGGTCGCTGCTTGGCTCAACTGAAACAACGCCAATCAAAGCCACAAAACCTGCAACTCAGCAGCCCTCGACCCCCACAGGGTTTCGTAGAACCCTTCACCTTCAATGCCCTGCAGTGTGCCGTGTTTAAGGGGTTGGCTTGCAGGGCTGAGATGTGTTAGGGCTGAGATGTGTTAAATCCCCATTCCCACTCTCTAATGGTCCTGGAAACGTTCAGATGTGCGAAGCGCAAAAATCGGTATGATTACATGATCATGATTATACATCCAGCTAGCTAGCTAGATGGATAGGTAGATCGATTGATAGATTCAATCATCGATAGCAGACAGCTAGACACACAGACAGGCAGACGGACAGACAGACGGACGGAGGGAGGGAGGGACGGAGAAAAGAGAGGGATGGAGGGAAGGGAGGGACGCGGGAGGGGCGGAGGGAGCGAGGAGGGGGAGGGAGGGAGTAGGGAGGGAGGGAGGGAGGGAGGGAGGGAGGGAGGGAGGGAACGGACGGACGGACGGACGGACGGAAGACGGAAAGACACACAGAAAGACGGACGACAAAGACAGACGGACAGGCAGAGACGGAGAAAGACCGACAGACAGACAGACAGACGGACGGACAGACAGACAGACAGACAGACAGACAGACAGACAGACAGACAGACACACAGAGAGCAGACACACAGACAGACAGGCAGACAGACAGACAAACAGACAGACAAACAA
>CAJNJA010017351.1:0-10990 GCA_905231915.1 Symbiodinium necroappetens
GCTGGCAAAGCTGATGCCGGCATACAGTAGGATGCGCGACGAAGGAGCTCCCTGGAGAGTATGGCAGCTCTCCGGAAGGCTGTGATTGGATTTCTCGGTGCAGTAAGTCACCCCCTCCTCCAGGTAGATAATGCCATCACCGCCGCAAGTCTTGGGAAGGAGAGTGCCGATCGAGCTCTCGGTGACACCAGGTCCACTAGTGGTGGCACTTGTTCCGACAGCTTCCAGCGAAAGCACATCGTCCTGCCGCGTCGGGCGCGAAGCCTGGGACAAGGTCCAGAGGACACCTGAACTGACTCTCACAATAACATCGGGGCCTTCATAGTCAGAATAAGGTTTGGGGTATAGTGTACTTTGAAAGCGGTTCTAAAGGTTACTAGTTCACGAGAAAACCTCAAAAATCCAAGTGCAAGCCTCCTCCAGAAGCCCTGTGTGCCCATGAAGCTGTATGACAATCACTTAACTTAAACACCCCATCCCAGATTCAGCCACGGGCACACAGTAGAAGAGCTAGTTTCGTCTGCTGCGCGCTCACGGCACGCATCTCCCTCCAGGCCAGATGGAAGCAGGTGTCCGCATCGTAGATGCAGCTGGCAAAAGCGAGAACTGGATCACTGCAAGCTACAACTGTCTGGGCTTCTTCCAGCCCAAAAAAATGCAGAAGCAGAGGACTTCTAGAAACGCTAGCACAAATCACAGCACTCACCGCGGGCGGGCATGAGCGGACTTCAGCAAGTTTCTGCAGAGAGAGAAGTTGGCAGACGCTTACCTCACCGTCGTCCTTCCCAAGTGGCGAAGGAGCAACGCACGCACAGGACAGAAAGGCAGCACCTTTTTCCCTCTTACAGCGGCAGTGACGGATGCTGGCAGCTTTTGGCGCCTAGCTGGCGAGGTGACCTTGCAAATCCTCGGCTCTGTTAGACTCAGAGAGGTATGGGGCTCCAGGTCATGGATTTCAACCTCTTGCAGCCCTTCAAGGAAGTACCAGGATTTCAGACAGCACGTCCACAGTCTCAATTTCTCAGGGCCTATATTGGGTGCTGAGAGTCCCTGAAGATCTCAAACTCCACGGCCTCCGAACAGCCATACAGACGCACTCTAAACCCTGAACTTAGATGTCCTTCGGGAGGCAGAGAGAAAGTACCGCCAACGATTCACAACCCTGCATCACATGAGAAGTTGGGCTTCCAATTCTTGGCTTCATTCACCCGCGGCTATAAACGCCGAGCCATCCTAAACGCTGAAACCCTGCAGACCTTGAACACCAAATCGTAAGAACCCAGCGATACCTCAAATCTGA
This sequence comes from Symbiodinium necroappetens, assembly GCA_905231915.1. Lineage (NCBI taxonomy): Eukaryota > Dinophyceae > Suessiales > Symbiodiniaceae > Symbiodinium > Symbiodinium necroappetens. The sequence continues at coordinate 1,301 of CAJNJA010017351.1, forward strand.
CAACGCGATCCATCCTAAACCCAAAGGACGACCAATCTCTTCGGTAGGTTTGCGAGCAAAGGCTCTCACACGTCGACATTGCTACAGTGCCTGTGACAGCTTTCCCAGAGAGTGGTCCTTATGGGGTTTAGGGTTCAGGTGTTTGGAGTTTGTATTGTAGGGTTTAGAGTTTTAGGGCTTAGGATTTGGTATCACAAGGGTTCTATACGGGTCTTGCCCTTCGTCGGTTTTTGACAGAGTCTGGACATGATTTCGTGTTGGGACAACTGGGAACAACCTTCGACCTTTCATGTTTCGGGAGTTAGAGCTAGTCTAGGACAGTCTAGGATGAGGAGGCTTCGTAAGAAACCCTTTTTAATTTGCATAAGGCCCCACTGAAAGCTAGTCTAGGGCCTAGCAATTAATGCAGAAGCCTCGAGATTTAGACTAGGGTTGTGGCGTACATACCGGAAAACTGCGAAGGCAGCCATAGAAAGCTAATTGAGGCCCCTTGGGCCCCCTATGTGAGGTGCTCTCGAAATCTCGCTTTGAATGCGGTCTTATGGGGTCTCGTCTCCGGCCGGATTGTTGAGGGTTTAGGATTTACCGAACCCATCGGCCACACACTTCGGAAGGCCCATCAAGATTTGGAGTCTGCACAGTTAGGATTTAGATAATTATGGTGCCGGCTTTAAACCCAGGCATCCTATGCAGAACCAAACTGCCTCAACGGAAGTCAAAACCTTTGATAGGGGGCTTTTGAGATTTAGAATAGGGGGGCATATTCTGCTCTAATCAAGGAGCCCTCAGGAATAGTACTGGTAGCTACTCAGGCATTCTATATGAAATGCTAGGCAGAGCTTCTGAAGGCTCGTAATTCTCGGGCCTTTTGCCTTCGCGTCTGACGGGAACCCTAAAACCGTTAAGCCCTTAAGCCCTAAACCCCCTAAACCGATAGTTACAGATGCAACTCTTGGTCCTGTGACCTACCCCTATGAAACCTAAACCCTGAACCAGGAGCCGCAACGGCCTGGCATTAAAGGCCTTCTGGACTACAGGCCTGCAGCATTTAGGGTTGAGAGCTTTTGAGTTTGGGGCTTGAGGGCCTTGGGTTTCGTGTTTAGGACAGTTGAGGGTTCAGGGTTCAAGGTTTCAGAGGTCTGTATGCTTTAGGGGTTGAGGGGTTAGGGGCTTTAGGCCGGCTTATAGGGATTTAGGGTACAGTAGGGTTCAGGGTTTAGGGAGAAATGCGGAAGCAGAACAAACCACCTCATTCCAATAATCTATTGAGATGTTCTTCGTAGGGCTTTGCATATATAGCTTATCGTGCATGTTGTAACAAACGGGCAGTCGGCGTGTGCAGTTGGCTGTGCCAGAGCTGGAATGAGCTGAATACACTACGAGATTGGTGTATTACATCATTCCGTTGCTGTAGCCAACATGGTAACTAATATATGAGCACAAGACCTACGTGAAACCACACTTGAAGACCGAACGGGCATGGTTGAATATCTGCCGGTCGCCAAGAAGCTTGCTGCTCTGTTGCTGTTGTTGTCGCTGTCGTCGTAGTGCTGGTTGTGGTTGTGGCTGCTTTCGTGGCTTCGATGGTCACGTGCTGCTGCAACTGGGGCTGGAGAAGCCTTGCCCTTTCATCTAAAGTCCCAAACCCTGCAAACTCAAAACCAAGCTTATTATGGCACCTAAATCAAAGTCCCTCAAGAAGAAGCCTTAGCATCAAAAGCCTTATGGAATAGGGGCTTTGAGCCCAAAAAGCCCTTAGAACATGAGTCCTCGGCGGGTAAGGGAAAACCCGGACGAACAGTCCACACCCTAAACCGGGGCTTTGGCCGAGTTGCTGCGAGCTTCCGGGGTGCAGAGGCTGGGGCAGAGCTCACCTGCAACAGAGGGGGCCTGGTTTAGGGTTTAGCGTTTAGGGATTAGGGTTTGGGGGTTAGGGTTAGGGTTTAGGGTTTTAGGGTTTGCGGTTTAGGGTTTTAGGGTTTTGGGGTCGAGGAGCCTGCGAGTTTGGCTCAGGAGGCTAAAAACACCTTTAAGTGTCCAAAAACCCAAAGCCCTCGTTGCAAGGCAGCATGCAGCACAAACTCTTGGCTTCATGCACTGGCCGTCAACCAGAACTTACAAGTCTGACAAATGAAACCCCTCCCTTGATGAGTATTCGGATCCTTATATTGATAATCTCAAAATGGAGCATGTACTTAGATATCTTGGGAGCCTTCTATTGATACCCTCCAAGAAGGATTTTGGGCAATCAGTCAGTCGCTTACATGTTTTGTTGCGAAGTGCAGTTTGTTTCGAAGCCTGTTCTTAGAGGCAGCGCCGGTACGTGGCTGTGCGTTTAGACACATTTTTGAGTGGTGTGTGGGGGGGGGGGGTGGGAGGGCTTAATGACGTCCGGCTTCAGCGGATCATTGCATGTGCGGTCTTCATGTTCATGCTCAGCTGGTACCATCACTACCGTTGTTGCATTCAGGACACTCGCCTCTTTTGCCGGGCAAGCCGAATCGACCTTAGCCCTGTAATCGTCGGTATATGTATTGCCGCCGCGGCAGCGGATTCCTGCCGATCAGTTGGCGGCATCTATTAGCCCTCTTCACCTTCTCTGTCCTCTTCCCCAAGGTTGGGGGACTTGAAAACTGAGCTGCGGATGTAGAGCCATAAGAAGTAGATGTAAACCCCACTCGTGAGCGCGAAGAAAAGGGCGCTGCTGGCCACGTAAATGGCGTAGGGCATGAAAGGCCACTCAACTAGCAAAGACATCACCAGCACTAAACACACCGAGGAGATTCCCAGCATCCGTGCTTCCAGCCGATGCCACAGGTTGCTGGCATGAGGTCGGATAGTGACGTGAAGGAGCTCTGCAACAACCACGATGCCTGAGAAGGCCGCGAGGCGAGAGCTGCCACGAAAGAGCGGCAACAACAAAATTGACCAGAGCTTGGTTTAGGGGTATAGGGTTTAGGGGTTTAGGGCTTTAGGGTTTTAACAAGATGGAGTATGCGAGACAAGCCCCTACGAAACATCTCTTAAGTCTTCAGTCGCCGAGGTAGTTGTTACCAGTACCAAACGCTAAGACGCTTATCTAGACCTCACCCCAAGCCAACTGTCTGGCAAGCGGCCCAAAAGATAGATCAAGTGAGACGCCGGCGCCAAAGACATCGGAAGCAAAGCAGACACGGCAAAGATGGCCTCGGCTGTTCTTGAATGCCCCTTGAAACTACAAGGTGCAGGTTTGCGGTTTAGGGTTTAGGGTTTGTACCTTCTGTTAATGAACTGTGCGAACATCGAACAGATGCAGGAACGGCCTAGGCACTGCCTTTCTCCCGAGGACCATGACCTGTCTGACAACGGAATCAGGATCTGGAGAGACGTAAGACACATGTTTGTATATCTTTGCGTGCAGAAGTTAAAACTGTTGGTATATGTATCTAGATCGAAATGTACAACCACAATGGAGAGGTATGTGGCCTATGCGACTACGTGCATGCAATTGCTTTCTACTCTCACCAAGAAACTGCACTTGTACTTCAACACATGCCTGCTCACCCCCCCTCTCCACCCCCAGCACTTAGCAATTGGCCTAAAGCCACAAACTCACAAAACCCAACCTAGACTTAAAGTCTTAATACTATAAACCCTGAACGCCAACCCGCCCCGGCAAAACCCCTGCAGTCTACCTTGCACTTAAACTCTTCCTCTGCCTCCCACCATCGGAGCGTCGGCCTGTATCCAGCCACCAGGAAGGCCACTGTCTCGCTCCGCTGGTCCCATACCTCCTCCTGAAAGCTTGCTACTTCCCGAAACCGTGCGGTCATACACGGTGCTATGGGTTTGCGGTGGCAATTGTTGGCAGAGAGAGCATTGCTTGGTTACCTAGAGTGCTCGGTGCCCCTGGCAGGCGTGAAGCTGTGCCCAGCGGTTCCACGGCTTCCCGCGCCGATGAGATGTGCTTTCGAATACAATCTGTCTTTCCACAGTCCTGCTCAAGTCCGTCCTCCGGACTGCATGCCCGCACGGTCCAGCAGCGCCTCTTGAGGCTGAGCGTGCCGAGCTTTTGCCCGCGAGGTCTCTGGCCAACCTCTTCTCGCCAGAAGCATTCCTTCTCCTACCGGCCTCCGCCTAGGCCAAGCAACACTCAGCCAGTCCGCTGCCGTCCGACGCTTGTAGAGTCTAATTCTATGGTGTGGGTTTAACCTGTTGTTTTACAAGTCAGCTCCTTCGCCGGATCCTTCGCTGCCAACATCAGCCACAGGACAGGTCCTACGAGAAGTAGAAGCAGGGTCGTCCCGGCAGCGAGCCAAAATCGTGGCAGGTTCAGGAGAGGCCACAAGTTCTCGACGCAGCGGGTGCCAAAGGCAGCCTCGTACATGAGAATCCGCGGCCCCTTCGCCTCGGAATGAAGGTTTCGGGGTTTGATGTAAAGAAAGGCTACAGGGGGAAATTTCGGGTCACGTGACTCAGGGTGAGGTTGTGCTTGGGTTTGGACCAGCCTGAGTGGAATAGCAAGGCACCAGCCTTGCTGCTGCCGCGATGAGGGGGGGGACGAACATATTGCCCCAGACCACGAGGGCCTTCAGCCAGCCCCGCTTGCCGAGCCAGCACCAGGACAGCAACAATAGAGCTGACGGGATGGACCAAGACAAGAAGACATCCAAGTACAAGTTTATTTGTGTTGGTTTTGTAGGCTCTTGAACAAGAACATCCCATTTTTGTTCTTCCGCGAAATAATCTATACTAGAAATACTTTCCAAGCCCGGCCAAGTTACGGGGCCTTCTTCTGTCAAGCCCCAGCAGTCGTAAGCGAAGTTCATGGACCTGGGCCGGTACGAATCCGACATTACCCTGAAGTATCCTAAACCCTAGACCGTCTCCCAAGATCTCAACCCATGTTCGAATTTGCCACCACATCCGGGTTGCCCTGGCTCGCTGCTGATCACCAGGTCCACTGCAAAGAGGCTCTGATAGAGTGCCTGCAGCACAAAGACGAAAATCCAGATTTCTGTCAGACTGAGATTGAATCATCCCCCGTTTCCCTCCCCTGGCCCTTGATTTAGCAGCAGCAGCCAAGAACGGTACAAACCCGGAAGGCGAGCTCTCCAACCCGAACTGTGGATCTCATGTGGCTTGCATGTTCCTCGCCTCTCCAGCGGCTTTAATGTCATTTGTCAACTTCGCGTAGTGCCGGGTCTTGGGCAAGGCAGAGAGGCTCCGGCAAGAGATGGTCAGGAATGCCAGGAATACCTGAGGTGGATCTCATGGTTCGACGATGTCCTTAATTACAGTAGACCTGGCAATCACAATGCGGAGGTCCCAGTTCCAGGTTGCAGGTTTAAAGTTCTCAAATCCACACGACTTTGGCCCCGAAACGTTGAGCTTGTATGTTGAAGGCAGCCCTTGCATACCAGTCGTAGGCTGAGGTAATGCACGGGTTTCCTAGCTTCGAGAGACCTCCTGAGAAGCTGTTATTTTTGCAGGTGTTTGTGTGCTGTTGTGTTTTGGCTTGTAGAGGAGTCGATGGTCATCAACCTTTTGGGCCGTGAGCAAGCAAAGAGACATTCAGGGGGAGGGCAGGGAAGAGGGATCACCTTGAATGTCCAACCTTCATCCTCAACGCCTACACTCCTACACAAAAAAAGCCCCAAACCCCCATGGGGCATCCACGCTCTTGGGGCTTGGGTCGAGGTTGTCTTCTAAGCAACAATTCGGCTCTTGTAGGCTTTGTTTTGCTTTGTTTGAGTTTGAGGATGTGGCGCTTTCGGGGTGTGGAGCGTTGGGTTTGAGGGTCTGGGGGGTTTGGACTCCGTGGTCTTCCAGACAACCCGCTGCGACAAAAACCTGAGGAAAACTTCTGAATCGAAAAGCGTGCTGGCAGGCGTTGCCCCGAAACCTAGATACCAAAGACACAGGAACGCTTCAGTCACTGATCTCAAGACCGAGTATTCTGATAAATACACTATACATACACCCGCTTGGCATAGAACGTCTCGACAGCCTGTCCCAATTGTTATGAGAGATCAATCCTCCACTAGACTCAGAGGATAATGAAAGCCGTTTACACATTATTCTTTCCACATGAATCTAGGCACCCTAATGTTGAAAAAAACTTGGCCATACTCAAAACCGTATATACAACTAATGAACCCCTGGGCCCACCTTGAAGATCTGCTGGGTGTCGGTTCTCGGCTTGGCAGAGTTGAGAGCAAAGGCGTAGAAGAGGCCGTTGGAGACGACAGCCCGGCCTACCTGGCGCAAGCTTTACCCATAGGCTCCTGAGTAGTTCCTTTTTGGGGATTACCTCATAGGATTCTAAATATGAACCATAGAAAGGAACTACTTAGAGGCCTATGGGTAGGTTTGATGTAAGGGTTTCGGGGTGAGAGAGTTACGTTTCAATGTTTTCGGAGGGTTTTGGTGGGCTTAAGGCTTTTGACTTGCTGGTTGATTTTGATCAGTTTGGATCGGCTCTAGACTCTAGTCTTCCTGTTTGCTAGGCTTGCTTACTATTACTGTTAATACCCCTGTGGTGGAACATGCATTCCTTTCCGTTACATAGATATGGGTCAGAATGGCAATGGAAGGGAACTGCAATCGTCAGCGAGGCTGCAAACTGTGGGATTGCAGCTGAGGGACCGTCGAAACCGAGGTATTGGTTTGTCAAAGAGCCCGGTGGCTTAGTGTTTAGGGTTTAGGAGTTTAGGCCATGCAAGGTTCCGGGGTTCGGGGTTAAAGGCTTCGAGAAAGGCTTCACGTGAGCTGGAATCCCACGGTGCGTCACGGTCTCTATAGTGCATTGGTGGTGTTGTCCCAGATGCTGCAAAGACCTCTGGGGATGAGCACAGTGGGTGATGCGCCACATCAACCTGAAACTCAAACCTCCAACCCCACGCGAGCTATAGACCCTGACGCGCAAGGGTTTGGAGTCATCGGAACTGCCGGCGCCTGCTGTGCCAAGGACAGACCTCAGGTTTTTGTGCAAGTGCGCCCCCAGAGGGAAGGTGGGTCAACTTCTAACGAAAGCTTCGTGATATCTACGTGGCGTTACGAGATATTTGGAGGCTATAATTGTGCGGGTTGCTAAGAGGGTTTGCATTTACGTGTTCAGGTTCATGGACAGCAAGCATAGAGTCAAAAAGAGTAGTATGTCTTGAGTGCGTCAGTTGGGGCGACAATCGACTATGGAACCGACTGTAGCACTTCAACAAAAAGTCTTCGATCATGTGGGTGCAGCAACAGACCATCATCCCCAACAGGTGTACGATTCAACCCTGCTGAAGACCGCCAAATCCTCAACCCCAACCCAAAAGCCCAAACCCAAGCCTCCGCATTTTTGGCAGATGAAGGGGTCCAGCAAAGGGCGGCCGTAATCAGGCGCACAGCGAACGCAACCAGGGCGGCTGCTTTCATAGCCTTAGCCACGACTGGAGGGCCTCGCTTCGGGATTGGGGTTTAGCTCGTTTTAGACTTCAACGTCGTGGGTTGTAGGGCCGTCGAGTACTTGTAAAGGATCATGAGCGAGGCAAGTGAACGTGTTGTTTCGACCCCGTCGAGATACTTGTAGTCAGACTTATACCGAGCTGTGAGACTTCTCGTAGCTGCTCCTAACCGAGCAGCAGCTCGTATTTTGCGATTGAAGCTCTTCCAAACATGGACACTCTGAGCCCTCCGCGAAAACGTCACAAGTCCCTGGCTCAAAAACAACCACAGTTCTCAAGTTGCGAGAGCCCAGCATCTCGAGGGGTTCCGATCTCTGATACTCGTCCTTCCTAACCTCAAAGTCTACTCACGCAACTTTACACATTCTATCCCCTTCAACCCCAAGTCTTTCCACAGCCAAGCAGGCGGCCTTCGGCGCAAAGCTTGCTCTCACGAGATAGCTCGCCGGCGCCGGTGAGGCTGAGATTGCTACCAGGACCTGGGCTGTTCACATGCCCTCTTGAACAAGTAACGGCTTTTCCTGAAATAACAAAACGTGTCCAAGAACATCCACGAGACAGGCCATGCGGTTGGGGCAGCGATGGACGTCAAGCGTCCGCTCTCCTGGCGTTTGAGGCGTCAAGCAAGAGCGGGATGTCGACATGCAGCAGAGATGCAGTGACTCATGAAAGGAGCAGTCATAAGAGTGAAAAGAACAACAACTAGACGAAAGAAGCTATATCGATGTTCCATGTAGTGCAACGACGACTTAACTGCTGAAGACCAAAAAACAGCTCATCTGGTGGCTTTGCGAAACATTCTAGGGGGACCAACCGAAATCCTCTCCGGCCTGTTACATGTCGGAGCATGTAGCCTGGAAGAGCGCTGACCGACGTCGAACCATGGCACTGAGTCTTGTCCGCCATCTCGCCGGCAATGCTGTGACATGGGCGACAGGCCCAGTAAGGATTTTTGGGTTGGAAGGTGTAGTTCACCTCGCGGACAACACCGAACACAAGATCCGGCGCATGAACCGGGCTGATGTAGCCGTGCTCGTCCACTTGGAAAATGCCTGTCTCGTTGCTTTTCCTCCACGGCATGTTCTCCAATCCTTTCATGAAGGCCACCGGGGTATTCAGAACATAGGAGTCATAGGCCACTGCAAGTTTCCAGCCATCTTCCGTCCTGCAATTATGACTACCATCAGACTTTGAGCTTTGCAGGGACTCAGCCGTAGAACGCCTCTTCCTTCGTCCTTGCCCTACCTCCTTCCTACTAAGTCACACTAGTTCGGAAATCTTGTTTACTGTCAAAGACTCGTCGCAGCAATGAACTACTGTTTCGTGGGTACCTGTGCGATGTTCTTGCATGCGAGTCTTCGGAGGTCAGTTTGCCGGATGCATCACGAACTCATCGCGAACCCGACACGGACATCAATACGTTGTTCACGTTGTATCCGCGTGTTTACATCTTCGACATGATCGATTTCGTGTCTGGCCCATCCACAAGCAACAATATGTCGTGCTCACTGGTCGTGACCGCCTTATATAAATATGGCCTCGTGTCGCGTGTCGGTGCCCCCCCTCCGTGATGGTAACCCCCCCATGGTATACGCCCGAGATCCTCGTGAACGTCGTTGAACGGACGGGCTCCCCGAATCTCGGATCCTCGTGATTGTGGTGACTTTTGAAAGCTCTTTTGAAGCTGTGGAACTTCTTGGCGTGTCCAAAGCGGCGACACTCACCTGGATTGGCCAAGGTTTCGGTCTGCGCCGCACCCGGCTGCTGACCCTCAACCCTAAACCATTTCATACCTATACAGCGAATTAAACCCGACAGACCTCACCGCCCACCAACGGAGGGGGGGGGGGCGCGGGTGCAAAGCCGAAACCCTAAACCCAACACCCACCACCACACCGCAGGGAACGGGGAAGGTGGGCAAGGCACTAAACCTGAAACCCACAACCCACCACCGCACGACACCACACCACACCACAGGAGGAGAAGGGGGGCGGTTAATAACCCAAAACCCACCACCACACCACAGTGGGACGAGGGGGGGTTAAACAACCCACGTAAACAACCCCACCACCCACACCCAGAGGTTGGCCGGGGGAAACATAATAGGGGGGTAAGGGGGGGGGCGGGGGGGTAAAGGGTCGGGCGACTCTGCACCCCATATCCATACATAAATAAATGTAAAAACATATATATATATATATGGTCACCCCCCCCCCATGACTGACCGTGTCCTTCAAAACATCGCTCCCACCGGCGTGTT
>CAJNJA010017352.1:0-10990 GCA_905231915.1 Symbiodinium necroappetens
GGGGGGGAAGCCCCGTGATTGCCATTTTTACTGCACTTTAGCATTGCAGTCCAGTGGGCGTCCAGCCTCTGTGTCTCTCTGTCTCTGTGTGTGTGTGTGCGTGCGTGCGTGCGTGCGCGCGCGTGTGCGCGTGCGCGTGCGCGTGCGCGTGCGTGTGCGTGCATGATTTGCGCCTGCATGCGGCGTGGTGTGTCTGTAGTAGAAAGCCCTCAAGTTTCACATGGTTTGCTTTAGGGTTCGTGGTGTTTAAGGGGGATCCGAAAAGCCTTACCTCAAGAAAGGCTTACATCGCGTAGGGTTTCCTGAGCGTTTCTGGTCTTTGCGTGATTGGTGATGGCTGGGCTTTTCGGGTTCTGGATCGGCTGTCCTGACTGAACGCCAGAGTTACATGGTTGGTGACTTGACTGTGATGGTCGTCTCCAACATCGGCCTCTGTGGAGGTTCGGGAAGGCGGGTTTTCGGGCAGATTCCTCTCACCGTCGCACTGCCGTGCTGCCAGGATGCATGGCCAGCCATCCCGCTTTCTGGGCCAGTCCTGCTTGTGGATTTACCCCGGCCAAATAACAAACGCGAGGGTTAAAGCGGAGCCGCAATCCGGCCCAGGCCCCTTCCCGAGAGAGGGGCAAGTTGCACGGCCGGGGCATATCATGGCTTGCGGTTAATTGCGCTTAGGGCTTGCCGTATAATTCTAGGCTTTAGGGCCGTTTAAGGGGCTCAGGGGTCGGGTTTTCGGATTTTAGAATGGACCTTAAAGACGACATGAACCCTAAAAGGGTTTAAGGTTCATATACCATATAACATAGGGAGTCATAGTCAAAGTAAGGCTAGGGTACAGGGCTACTTTTAGGGGTCCTTTGGGTCCTTATAAAGTACATTTCAAGGCTAAAAGCGCCCTTGAAATATGCGTCAACATTGTTCCACACTACTGTCAGCGTCCAAAGAGGATCTTGGGAATAGGGTCTTCCTCGACCCCCCCCCCAAGGACCCAACGACCCAATATTGTAGCTCCGGATTACCTCTGAATGAGGAACCTAAGAGCCCATTAAGGGGCACTTGAGGTCGTGGGTCTGCTCGACACAAAAACTACTTGGAGTCGCCGGGAGCCTTATAGTCTCCGTCGTAGTTCTTGTTTTGGGTTAACAAAATTTATGCTTATAGGATCCTATAAGGCAACCCCGAAAAGGAACTACAGCTGAGACTGTAGGTATTTTGATCATAACTGAGGAAATTTCGCACCGTAAGGGCCCTGCTAAGGCAACCTTCAGGCCTTTGAAGGGGCTTTGGCAGGCTATGAAACCCGAAGCTTGCCCTTGATCGAGGATTTGACAAGTTTTGGCCACTAAGCCAAGCGCGCTTTCCCCTCTCTTTTTCGCCTTTCGCGTGCGCTATAGCTCGTTTATGTCATCGAGGTTGATGCTGGGGTCCAGGTCCAATGGCTTTGTGCCATGCTCTTCGGCAAACCTGACTCACGTCTTGTAGGGTTTGGGACTGTGGGAAGGGGACAACTATGGGCTTGCGCCTATCATCAAGCGGTGATTTTCCTTGTATTCAGCTGTGCAGTCTGGGGATTCGTGGCTTGCCTGTCCGTACTGGGTGTTGTGCATGGGATGTCAGCCTTATCATCACGGCTCAGGGCTACGTCTCACGGTTTCGGCCACTCACCCTCGCAACACCGTTGCAGCATGCTGCAGTACAGGAGTCGTGCTACGTAGGACAGAGGTCAAATAGGACATCTGCCCCTTAACCTTGCGCCCTGTTACCCGATGAGCTTGGCACTGTGTGCTGAGAAAGGTCATGCTAACACCCGCACTTAAAGATCCATCCAGATGCTGCAGAAGATGCTGAACCAGGTGCGAGACGGTCCGGTTTCCATGGAAAAGAATGGGCTTCTTCGTGCCTGCCTGCTGGACGCGCCCCAGAGAATCCACTTACAAATCTGCACATCTGTAGACCCCAAAGCTCTACCGCCCGAATATGGAGGCACAGCATTGAACCCAGCGCCTACGCCCTAACCTCGAGAGTCCCCGACCCTAAACCGCGAAACAATAAGTCCCGATGCCCCGAGCCAAGGCTTAAGCACAAATTCCGCCCAAACACGAACCCCGCCTTCCATCCAACGCGCCGGTGCTAGTGTACGCTCTCACAACTCGGACATGCCAGATGACGTTTTAGGACCCTTTAGGATTCAGAGTTTTGGGCTCAGATTGCACCATTTTGCGACGGCAGGGTTTACGGCTCGGGGCGTCTATGATGTGTAGGGTTTCGGTATGGAACTTCATGCTCCCATGGTGCACTTCTCGAACGTGACGTACACCACAGAATTGACGCAAGGATTCGCGTGTTGCACTGTGGCTCGATGATTAACATCCCCCCGTCGTTGCTGATGGCCTCAATAACCGAAATACACAGACAATTCCTGGGAGCCTTTGTAGCCCACCTTCAAAATCCTAACCCGATCGCCTGCCTCACACTGACCACCTGGACATGCACGTGCAGGTGGGTGCCCATCGGTGTGCATATGGCATATGCGCATGCATGCATTCATGCATCTGCATCTGCGTGTGAATGTGCTTCTGTACGTGTGGAAAAACAGAACATAACAGAACTATACACATAACATCGCTGATCATAGCTGTCCATAGGTTGTGTACTTCTGTTGATGAGAACCCCATTCAATTAGGGCCCTCATTGTGCAGAAGTACATTGTATTAGGGACGTTCCCCAGTGACCCCTTCACAATGAGGGTGCCCTTATTCCTGCCATTGCCTCTCAGCGTTGTTTCTGCTATTCTTTCTCAGTAAGGAGACAACTGACAGACATCGAAGATACCCGAATCACTACTCGATCTGCCGACGCAAAATACCTTGGGAACCAGCCGCAAGACGGCATTCCCCGCAAGGCCAGGCCTTGACGAAGAAAATGTGGGGGTACGAAGTCCACATAAAGTCGTCGGGCAGCGGAGAGCCTTGACTAAACCCTAAACTTCGTCGCCTGTAGTTGAGGTTTTTTCTCCCACCTAAGTCGCACTGCGGGGAACTGCGTTGGTTTAGGGTTTAGGGTTTGGGGGTTTAGGATTTAGGGTTGTTGTCCAAGTCCAAATTGCTTCTGGAGGCCGGACACGCGTGGTCGCCTTTCCATGCCGAAGGCCCCTAAACCCCAAAACCCTACATGGACCCTAAGAAACCTGCTTAGTATGCTTCCCTCTTGCAAGTTATTGAAAAGGTACAGTTATTTGGACCCTAAACCCTAAACAGACAAACCCTAAACCCACGACCCGAAAAGCAGATGGCCCACAAATAGGCTTGGGTTCTCCAGATTCGCAAAGCAAAGCAGAGACGCCAAGGGTATTGCCAAGCAGCGAAAAGGGTCGATATATATATATATATATAGAGAGAGAGAGAGAGGGAGATGTGTATATCTCTCTATACATATATATATATATACACACACATGTACACATATGTACGTGTGAATATTTGTATATATAGATAGATAGATGGATGGCTGGATGGATAGATAGATAGATACATACATACATATGTATATATATATATATCTATACACATCTACTACTATTACGGAAGTTGCCCCCCCCAACACCAAGATAAGGATGGTCTTGCGGGACCTAATTCCATAATGGTCGTATACATGGAGACTCTGGGCAATGAAGGGAATTCCAAGTAGCATGGCCCGACTAGGCCCAGGGGTTAGGGCTCAACACTCTCAGCCCGAATTTTTGCTTCCCACACCCTACCACAAGCCCAACCCAAACCCACAGGGTCCCAGGCACTCTTATGGGAGCTACATCATGATCGTAATTCCCAATGTAGAAACCCTACATTCTACTATGTACGTAGGTACATAGGGCGCTCTGGGATATGACAGCACGGAGCTATTTTGGTCCCCGTCCATCTTCGCCACAATCAAGCTTTTCCTCGGCAGCAGCTCGGGATCTTCGGGTTGCCCAAGGGTTTAGGGTTTACCTGGACCCCAAAAGTATGCGGAATAATAGCCTTTTATAGGTTCTGGGCCATTATCTTACCTACTTTTGGGGGTTTCGGTAGGGTTTAGGGTTTTTGGGCATGCAGGTGCACAGGTGCAGGGGATTTCAGTGGTTTGGCCTTGGTACACTTCTCGGTTTGTTGCGCACGGGGGGCCTTGTCAGGGGTTGAAAAAGGTTCTATCGCAGTTTTCTTTCAAGGTTTTGGGCTTTAGGGTTTCGAACTTCTTGTTTTTGAGGGCCTTCTTCCACTGTCATGCGGAGAGCCCAATAGGGCTTCGAACTTTAGGGTCCAGGGTCGAGGGCTCCCCGGCTCAGGGATGTAGCTCTTCGGCATGATAAGACCTTGAAAACCTCTGAAAGCCCTAATAGGAAAGGAGACGATTACCAGTCGTATACTACTGGGATATATCCCTGTATGTTGTAATTCTTAAAAGCTACCAACGCAATTATTCCTATTACCAGTAGAGCCCAGATGCGCATTGGAAACGGCCTGTGCGAAGGCGTTCCAAACCTCGGTATTTCGAACAAAAGAACTCGGGTTTAGGGTTTATAAGGTGGCTCGGCGAGAAAGACCGATAAAGCTCCATGAGGTAAAGGGAGGCGGGTCGCATGGCTCTGCCGCACCCGAAACCATCCTACAATCTATACAAATACCTTGACTTTCTGCTAGGCCCTAAACCGGCCATAAATGGAAACATTCTAGTCAAGGATCCTCAAACCAAAAACCGAGACACAGGAAAGAACTTCCTCGAGAAGCCACACCAAGGAGCATACCTCGGTTTCGGGTTCAGGTTTAGGGGTTTCGGGGTCTAGGGTCTAAGCTTCGGGGCTGGAGGAGTTTAGGGCTCAGGTTTCAGCACTCTGGGACAAGCGGGGCGAGGTATGTCTGATACAGGCAACGAAGGCACGTTGGCTAACTAGGCAAGGTTGCGAGTTAGGGGTTTCTGGTTCTATAGGGGCTAAGGTTTCAGGCTTGAGGGGTTTAGGGGTTCAGGAGTTATAAGTTATAAGGGATGCATGCAGGGCGCTCCCGGCAACTCTATGCACCGTACAAATGTGCACATATACATTCAGCGGCAGACACGTATACATCGTGTACATATGTATATATATATACATGTGTGTGAGTATGTATGTTTGTCTTCTTTGTTTGCATGTCAATGTATTTATGCATGCATGCAGGCATGCATGCTGAGAGAAAAGTAGACATGTTCTCTCATTGGACAGACTGCAAGGCTGTTGCTTTAGTTTCTGTTGGCTTTAAACTCGTCATGGAGTCTTTCCTAAAGCCTAAAGGCCACGAAAATCCAGAACCAAGCTCCCCTCAGACCGCAAGCAAGAACGGCTTCATGAGATCTCTTCAAGGAAACAGTAACCCCAAAGCACAATCAAGCAAAAAAAACGAGGACCCCAGAGCGGTACAGCAGAAGGGCCCACAAACGACTCTGGCTCCTGAACCTTTGTCGTCAAGGGCTTCTGGTGCACGTGTCCCACACCTAGATGCTTGGCTTTAGTGCTGTGGTCTTGGACCCTTGTTGCATCCTGAGCTGGGATTTGACGGAGGTTGGGGGCCACCTCGAAACTTGACGGAATGAGTCGGAGGCATCGGCATGCAAAAGAGCTGCACCAGCATGAAAACGTCCTTGTCGCGGTGAGACACGGCCTGTCACATAATTCTGTGAGAGGGGCTTGACCAATTCGAGTAGGGCTTGGTGGAACAGCATACACTTGCTACATTGCTGTTGTGAAAATAGCTGACGATCATACCCGTCATACCCTAACCCTGAACCTTCGTATACCAGAGAACCCTGTCTTCCCAAGACCTTTCGCATAAAATATGTTGGCTCGAAGGAATTTCCACACTTCCCCTCCGCCTGAGCTTTTCGGATGCTTCCTCGTTTCATCTCCAGCCCTAAAGCACATGAATCAGCAGCATATTAAACGCTAAATACTACAATCATGTGCGCACTGTAAAGGCACATGGAGGCCGAAGACCATCAAGACCAAGATCCTGCGTTCTAGGCACAACAGGCATAAGACAACAACTCTCAAGTCATCGCACTCGGCCCAAGCCTCCCAAGCAAAACTAAACCACCTGAAACCGAACTACATCAGCTAGAACCCAACATCGACCCACAACCCCCAAAACCCCATGAACGCCCATTAAGAAAAAACACCCGTAAGCAATCCCACAAAACCTCTCAAAACACCCTCCACCCGGCGCCTCCTCGAAAGTTTTCCCGACGACAACCAGAGAGCCGTCCTGGTAGACAGGATGCCCCTCCGGAATCGGCTCCTGTGGGCCGTTAAAAAGGCATCTACTGATGATAAGAATTAGGTTTGGGGAGGTGTATACCATGGTTTTCTGTTTAAACAGGGCTATCGAGATGTTGTGTTTACGGGATTGTTTAATGAGGGTTTAGATGAGTTTGGGGTTAGGGTTTCGGATAAGGGTGTCCGTGGTCGCAAGTGCCCTGCAGGCAGCTTGCGAGCGAGAATTCCGGATGGCTGGTGTAGAGTTGAGCGGTTACTTGAGGGCTTATGGGGTCTATACATATGTAGGGTTGGGATAAGGTTTAGGTTTCATTTCCAGTCGCCGCAGGTTGCAAGTCATGCGCACTGGGCCTCGGTGTGACCCAAGCCGAGGGCCCGGTTAGGAATTAGGGCTTAGGGTTTATCGGGCTTTATCGGGTTTAGGGGTTTATGTTTAGAGTTTATAGGGTTATGGCAGCCATCTCTTCAGCTTGAGGGTTGTGTCAGGAGGGCGGGGGGCGGCGCGACCCTCCGCCGGGGTGGATGTCAGGGATTGGTGGTTCGCCTTGGTTTGTGGACGCATGAGGACTGGCTCCGGCAATTTCGTATGCTGACGGCGATCTGGGCTTGCGTAAGGGGGTCCTTCTTGGGCATCTTCGCATAATGATGTGTGCAGGTGGTCCTGCTTGGACTTGGCGGTTGGGTCGGCGGCATGCTGCTGGCGAAGATACAGGAATGGTGGACGGCCTCTACAGTTTGAAGCCGGACTATGAGAATCGTTTGTGGAGGGCGTTCTTGTCTTCACGTTTATGGCGGGCGACGCTGGCCGTGTCTTATTTCTGTGTTCTTGAACTGGGACGCAGACCTCTTTTTGAGCGGGGGCTGCAGAGCACTTTGCCCTGATCCTTCAGCTACCGCAATGTTTGCAACTGGACTGAGAGCCCTAAACCCTAAACCCTAAACCCTAAACCCCTAAACCCTAAACCCTGGCTCAGGACAGGACTCGGGTTGCTTTTTGTTCTGAGGGTTCACCTTCGTCCCTGGATCTTCCAACAATATCTTGAATTGCCTTAAACTCCTAAACCCCCCGAACCTCAAAACCCCCAGATCCCTGAACCCTAGACCCTATTTATAAGGACCCAAAGAACTTTGCCAGCTGGGCTGGAGGAAGCCCTTCGATCTAACTGCATTTAGTGCTACTAAGTCCTTTTCTGGGGCTGAAGCTTTATATAGGGTTAGAGCCCCATAAAGGAAGGATCCCCGAAAAGACACTGAAAGGAATCCTTATCCAAAAGAGCCCTTATAAAGGATCCCTTAAAGAGCCCCATACCGGTTAACGTTGAATCCTGAAGAACAAGAAATCCAATTCCGTTACCCGAAATAATCCATGAGCCCTACCCATAGGTTCCATTGTAGATCATTTTTGGGATTACCTTATACGATCCCACATAAAAACCACAAAAAGGAACGACAATGGAGCCTATTGGGTATGTACACTTGGACAAAAAGGTTCAAGCCACCCACGATTTGCAAAGCAGCCCCTCAGACTTGGAACTGCTGGACTATGCTACACTGCTATCGCATCTTTGAGCAAGTATTCCTCCATTGATATGCACTTGGGACACTTGCATCAGGAATTGTGCAATAGGGCCCTAGTTGCCGACACCTAAAATTCGACAACCCCAGAGACAAACAAACTGTTGAGGGTTCAGGCTTTAGGGTTTAATACTTTCCCGACGGATGTGCACGGATCCGGTCTCAGCGCCGCGCAGACTTCGTGAGCAGATCTCGCACCCAGGCGTCTAAGGACTCGACATCCTAAGCTTAAGGCGGGATCGGGTTCTGTAGAGGTGCTGAGCGTCGTAATAGAAACTTCTGATAGGAGCTATACCCTCTGCGATAATCCAGCCCGTGTCCCACTGAAAATCCGCAACCTTGTCATTGTCTCAGCAAGCCCGAATTACATATACATACATACATACATACATACATACATACATACATACAGTTACATACATATGTACATACGCATACATACATACATACATACATACATACATACATACATACATGCATGCATGCATGCATGCATCCATACATACATTACATAACATAACATAACATAACATAACATAACATAACATAACATAACATAACATAACATTACATTACATTAATACATGCCTACCAACGCTTCAACCTTTGGGTTTTAACAACTCGTCTGGAAAAAGCTTCGGGGCATAAAAAGAGTATCGGCAAGTAGTGGAATCCTAATCCCTAAGCCCCTAAACCCTACACTCTAAACCCTAAGCCCTACACTCTAAACCCTACACCCTAAACCCCTGAACCCTAAACCCCTAAAACCTGTCGAAACTGGGCCCAGCTGCAAGGCGGCCCGAGTAGGGGATCGGCTCCGGTTTCATCTCGTCCTGCCCACAAAGAGACGGTTTCAGGGTTTAGGGTTTAGGTAGGGCTTAGAGATTTGGGGTTTAGGGTTTCGAGCTTTAGGGTTTAGGGCTTAGAGCTTTAGGGTTTAGGGTTTAGAGTTTTGGGGTTGGGGTTTGGGGTTTAAGGGTTCAGGCTTGAGGGTTCAGGGGCTCGACCTCGCCGGATGAGGAGCCAAGTTTGGGGTTTAAAAGGCTTAAGGAGCTGGCGGGTTCAGGTTTCGGGAATGAGTTGCACATGACAGGATTCTTCTACAGTTCAGGGGGTTCTTTGGGGGTTTGGAGGGAGTTTAGGACGTCAGCTTCCACAAGGGCTCCTTTGCCGGAGCTACGGACGGGCAGTCTAGGTTTATGGTTTTAGGATACAATGAATCCTCGCTGATGTCCCACCATCGAAGCGAGATTCAATCCAGCAAACCGGTTCCTGTGACCAGGCGCATCTCAAACCCAGACACCGGCTTTACGCTCCGACCAAGAAAGCCCTAAGCCTGAATACAAGGTTGACACCTGGGGGTTTCCGAAAATAGGGGACTCTACTACGGCGGTACCCCAAATAGTAGGATCCTGATTATAGGGACCCCAAAATAAGGTATCCCCCAATTTTCGGAAAGCCCCACCTTCATTGTAGCATTGAGCGGCCCCTCCGCCAACTCGCGGTGCTCCGAACCCACATTACGTCAGATCCCAAGACCCTGCACAACAACGTGAAATCCTCAAGCCGGAATTGGTTTAGGGTTTAGGGCTATGGGGGTTTAGGGTTTAGGGGTGTGCGGTGGGGGTTTAGGGTTTTTGTTGGGTCTTTCGACACCCACACTCGCGCACAGCAGGCAAGGCTCCACATGGGTCTTTAAGGTTTGGGGGTTCAGGGTTTGGGGGTGTCGGGTTTAGGGTTTACAAGCCACTGCTGTCGGCAGTCCAGGAACTTGATGTCGTTCTCACTGCTGTCAACGTAGGTCACGGCGACTGTGTCCATGTGCTTGGTTGCAACGACCTCCCAGAGGTGGGGCTCCGGGCTTTAGGCTCAAGGGTTTCGGGCGGTGAGATTTTCTTCATGACTGTAGGCTACAGCTTTGCAATGCGGCAAGCTTACGTCTTCCTAGTTGGTTGAAGTGGGCTTGCTGCTGACCGCGCTCATCACAGCAAGATATCCATGACATACCCTACTCCCTAAACTCCCCCAAACCCCGGAAACTCAACTAAGTCAGCTTGAAGTGTACTTACTCTGCCTCGGGAACCACCCTAACCCCAAAATCTCTCACCCCTAAACCCCTCACCCGTGAACCCTCGATCCGGCAAAGCCCGAAAGCCGAAAGGCAAACCCGTGAATCCCAAAACCCAAAACCCTAAAGCTCTAAGCCCTAAGCCCTAAACGACGTTTCTCAATACCCTAAAACTCCCCAGCCTCGGGCCCTAAACCCTTAGAATCTTGTACGTCTCAAGGCTAGGTTGTAAGAGTACAACCCCAAAAGCCCTGCATCCCCATGCCTTTTTCAGCCCCAAAAGACCCCAATAACGACTGGGAAACCCAGATACAACGCAACCTGAAATCCCTCATCCTAAGGGTCCATGTGCCCAAATATTACATACTTTGGCCCCAAAGTATCTATATTGGGACTTAACTACGGCCAGAGTATATGCGATTTGGGCACATGGACCCTTAGGGTAAACCCTAAACCCTGACCCAACCCTGAACCCCAAATGAAAGGAGCCGTTCTTCAGGCACCTCAAGGGCTTTGTACAGAGACGAGCCTTTCCTTAGCAAGCAACATCTCCTCATGTATGTATGTGTATGCAAAGACACACATGCACGTAATGTATACGTACATATACGTATACATATGCGTATGCATATGCTCACATGCACAAGCATAAACGGGTACATATATACATAATAGTTATACATATCTGTGTCTATATGTATACACACTTGTATACATCTACATGTATGTAAAGGGTGATTAAGGAGATGGGATTTAGATGGTTTCTGGCCATTTGAAATCCTGATACATCCGTCCGAGCGACTTACTAGTTAAGCGAACCATACATATACATATACATAGACATATACATATACGTATATATATATATATATACATACACATACACATAGGTGTGTATATATATACACACATACAGTTACATACATATGTACATACGCATACATACATACATACTTACTTACTTACTTACTTACTTACTTACTTACTTACTTACTTACTTTACTTACTTACTTACTTACTTGATTACTTAATTACTTACTTACATACTTACACACCTGCATACCTACATA